>JAODLL010079702.1:0-15773 GCA_026546735.1 Forbesichthys agassizii | reverse complement strand
TTTTTGATTGAACCATAAAATGTAATATACTGTTGTCTAAATAAACTCTCTCTCTCTCTCTCTCTCTCTCTCTCCCTCTCTCTCTCTCTCTCCCTCTCTCTCTCTCTCTCTCTCTCTCTCTCCATAGGGTGAGTGAGGTCTTGCATAACTGTGATCCCTTAGCTGAGCTGCATAGCAGTCCTCTCTGTCTCTATGTCTCTCTACGTCTTTGTACAAATAGAGAGAGGGAGAGAGAGAGGACCAGAGATGGTAAGAACTGGTGTTTATTCACTACTAGTAATGTTGTTTGTTTATGGCATGTACAGTAAAAGGGGAAGCCACTGAGTGTTAAAGAGTGTTAAAACTAAGATAAATGCTGAGTGCCTTACAATGACACACCTATACTCACTAATGGAAAACATAGGTAAATGCCTCAGAAGTGATTGAACTTGGATGGGATAGACAAATTACAATCCGGTCCATAAAGGGAAACAGTATGTTTATTCCATAAGAACTGACGATATGGCCTGAAGAGCTCATTCATTTTCCTGAGAACCAGAGAGAGAGTACAACACAAAATATATCAACATCTGTTAAATAAACTAAAGCTAAAGCTGAGTAATGTCTTGAGAGAAAGAGAGAGGGTTGAGATATAGTGTATAGAGTTTTGCAGATTGAACCCTTGAGAATAATATTGCTCAAGCACACAAGCACACACACACACCCAAGCATCTAAATGCATGTACCACGACACACATACACAGTGTCACGAAATTCCTCAGAAGACATATTAGGTAACGTTAAATACTGTTAATAATAGCAGAACAACATACAGAGCCGCCCCGCGTCAGGGAGTCGCCGCTCGCAGAAAGTCCGCCAGAGCCGCCCCGCGTCAGGGAGTCGCCGCTCGCAGAGGGTCCGCCAGAGCTGTCAGGGAGTCGCCGCTCGCCGAGGGTCCGTTGGAACCGCCCCGCGTCAGGGGGTCCACCGCTGGGCCACAGCCTCAACCCGTTTCCGCCGCTGTGCTGCAACAGCTCCAGCCGGACTTCTCCTCTGCTGGGCTTTCCGGCGTGGAAAGCCCGCCAGAGCCTCCTTGCGTCAGGGAGCCGACCCGCCGCTGGCTCTGGCCACGTGCCCGAGCACTGGAGGGGTCAGCCTCCACCGCTGGCTCTGGCTGCCTGCCTGAGCCCCGCCAAGGCTCCGCAGGAATCCCACCTCCGCTACGGGTCTGGAGGATTTGCCAGGCCGTCAGAGGGCCCTGCCGATGGCACTGGTCGGTGTCCCAAAGGGGGGGGGGGGTCCTACACCGGCAAGAGGCATCGCCAGGAGGCGCGCCTTGGGGGTGGGGGTGCTGTAACGCTTCCCTGGTGTAGGACGGCCGGAGAGAGACTGCCCACATCCCCAGTGCCTTGCGCCCTCACTGCGATCAGGCCGATTGCCGGCAGCCGTGTGGGCGTGAGGGCATAAAGACCGGTGACTCCTGGGAGTGGGTGTGGGTTATTGTTCACGTTTTGTACATGTTTCACGTTCCTGTTAAGGTGTAGTTGATGTTCATGTTTTCTGTTCTGCGCTACGTGACTGTGTACGTTTGTTTTCGCTAGTCCCTGTGTTTCATTTAGTTTAAGTTAAGTAAACACCGAGCTTGTGGCTCGCCATCCCCTCTCTTGCTTCTGTGTCTTTTCTTTTTTTCGTTCGTTTGCACTCGCCTCACCATTCCAGCGTCACACAAGGGGGCAGGAGCTCACATGTTCCTCCTATGTGTTATTGTAGAATTTAAGGAATATTTTATATTTATTTATCCAAACCATACATTAGAGTGTCTGACTCCACCCACTACAACTTTAAAGAATGTGTCAAGGAGCTGAGTGAGGGGAGGGGAGGGGCTCAGAGGGTTAACATTAACATTTGATGACGTATGAGCGTACTAAGTGTACCGATGAAAACCAGCTCGGCCCTGGGGTGATGTTTAACGGATATACGGTATTTTGGTTTTCAGCCCATAAAATGCAGATTTTTATTAAAACAGGCATATTGTGAATATTAACACCAGCATTGATGTGTCTCATCACATATCAATTTTATTACTTTTGTTTACGGCTCAAAAAACACATTTTATGGTGCAGTTATACTTATACTACAATTTGATTCTTCAAACTTCAGAACTACAGAAAGCACACAAGCAGTAAAGATTGCATAATGTCAGCATACTAAGACATTTCTTGTCCTTTTTTACTACTTCTACATTTGGGCTTATAAATAATATGTTATGTATATGGATCACTATGTATTTGATATATATGGATTCAAAAGGATCTAAGAATGCATGTCCTTGTACTTATATGGTAGTTTTTTAATGATAAATGCACAATATACTTACAACCATGTTTAACAGTTCTTCAACTAAACATTTATTTTTCTAACCCTTTTTAAACAAATGTGCATTGTTTTACAATAAAATATGAACTGAACAATGATATAATGCACTATTTGTGCCATAAATCATTAACGTTTATTATTACACATCTTCACTCAGACATGTCACAAAGGCATATCAAATATACCAGGTCTCTCTGAAGTTGCCATACACTGCCATGTTGTCATGTTGAATGATTTTACTTACCTCTTCAGTTTTCACAGAATTACATACATCATAAATCGCAGGCTGCTTTTCTGGTTTCAAAGGGGCATTTGGCAAAGGATGCTCTCTGCTGTCAAAACCTTGCAAAAATCATCTTTCAATGGCAACAGGTCACCAGTAGACTTCACAATGACCTCAAGTAACCTGAGCGGAACGGGGGCAATATATAATTTTGGCTGTTTCCTTACAACAATCAAAAGTACTCATCACTAAAACAATACACAATACATGTATTTTCATAGCTCATGTTTATAAAAGAATATACCTAACATAGCCTACATCAGATTATACAACGAATGCGTACAAAAAAATGTATGAGGCACTATGGATTCAACAGACGATACATACAATATACAAACACATTGTTCCATAAAAACAGACAACAAACTATGATGAACACATTTGGAAAATCAAATAAAAGAAGTTACCCTGCCCGGAGGAGGCCCGGGGCCCCCATCTGGAGCCAGGCCCAGAGGGAGAGCTCGCTGGCGAGCGCCTGGTGGATGGGTTTGCCACGGAGCCCAGCCGGGCACAGCCCAAATAAGCAACGTGGCACAATCTTTCTTCAGAGAAGAGCCCATAGAAAGAGAAGTTTGGGGTCCCCTGCTGGAGCTGCTGCCCCCGCGACACGAATACAGATAAGGGGATATGGATGGATAAATGGATGGATGGACACATTTGTATTATCATAACAAAAATGTTATTTGAACTTACATACCCTGTCTCCAAGTATTTTGCCGTAGCTTGTCAGGGAAATAAGTACCTTTTCTGCGTGGCATTTTCTAATCCGCTTTCCAAAGCTTTCTACTGTAGGAAAGATTTGTGCTATTTTGAAAGCAATGATACAATAATATACCTAACATTTATAAAGCTTTAGTTCAACGTTCTTGCAATTGTTCAAGCCATTCGACGTTCCTGATAATCTCTCATATACGTGCACCCTTATCAGGATGGCGTAAGCACGCGACCAAAGATTTTCACCAAGCAAGATATCGAAAAACCAGGAACAGAATCCAGGAAATCGGCCAATCAATTTCTTTCATTGAGCCATCTTGGATACGATTTATTTTCTCCATTTGTTCTAGCTTTCGTTTCTATTGGTCGAAGAGGTCGTTCGCGTCATCCACTCTGGCCAATAAGAACCATTTTTACACTCCTCACCCAAAAAAGCAGAAACTCTGAATATAAACAAAGGGGACTTTGCCATGTTTTGTCGAAGCTGGGAAAAAAAGGAATGTAGATACCATAAATCATTTTGAAAATATTAATACCTTAGTAAATAAAACCTGGCATGTATGGCCTAACTCATATTCAGATACATGTTAGTTCAATTCTGCTTTAAATCCCTTTTTTTAAATTTTTTTTAAATGAGACTATTTACATAACACTTATGGTTATGGTTGTATCGGTTCTTAAAGCCATTAACTATACTAGTAGTGCAGGGTCTTTCAAGTTGGATTGGATTTAGGTTGAAATGTATGATCAAATACGCCAGGCCGACTGGGGTAAAGTTTGCAAGAAATGACACATCTAATCCATGTGTATCCTATCCCTTGACCTCTGACTGGACCCATTGTTCTAAAGCAGTGATTTTAAACTAGTAATACAACACATGCTTTAATATACAAACAGCAATATACAACAATGAACTCATTGAACACCAGTGATACATTGTACACTGATACAAAACACAACTTTGTAAATTATATTATATTGTCAGCTCACAACATTTTTGAAGTCCCAAAGAAACACTGAATACAAACGAGTTAAGATTGTGTTTTTAGTGAGGTAAAATTTGAAGTCTGATAAAGGCTGAACCTCCCATAGTGCATCAGGGCACATGTAGGTAATGTAGTGAATGTGTAAAGCAAGAAAACAGTATAGTGTGCATCATGTGTGGGGGTGGGTATGACCACACAGGATTGGCTACAGTAAATTGTTCTAAATTGTTTAGCAGGGCTTAGCCTTACAATAAAGATGGGACAATTAAACTAAACTAGATTTTATTTAGAAACTATCAGTGCTTTTAATATACACTATAGTGTTGCATAGTATGGTAATGAGTTTTGTAGCATAGCATTCTGTTCAAATTGTAATATTTAGCAATAAATGCCACATGTGGAATACTGCATGTTGTAACCAGTTTAGTTACGGCAGTCAGAAAACTGTTGTAGTGACATTGGCTACTTTTACATGCGCACTAGTATTCTGACTACGGCAATATTCTTAATTTGTAACTTTTATTAAATTTATATTTGGTGTGATTTCATTACATATTCGAAAGAGGGCAGTATCAGTCTCTCCCTCAAGCCTTCGTGTGTTTTCATTTGTCATTATAACGTGTTATTTTAAGTTGGCATTTTAGTCTGTATTGTTTTTTTCATCTCTTTTTTGTTTTTTGAAGATTTAGAATACTGAAAGGTTGCATGCTTTTAGTTTTGAAGTTATATGTTTCAGTTAGCGAATATGCTAAGCAATCTATACGCTATTTTGCCAAATTAGAAGTACAGTAACACTATCACGCACACATTTCAGTCTAAGAATTGTGCATCTAAATAATGGTTGGCTGTCAAACAGCCGAGGTGGAGCCAAGACGGGTCTCATTAGCATAGACTATGGTGTCATAAATGTGACTGCCAATTATCATTACTTGACACATATCAGTCAATCCTAGCAGATAAACGGCGTTACATTGGCATATATGTATCATTTGGAGTGGAGAGCAGGACTAATAAGAACAACTTGGAACTTAAAAGCCAGACTAGTCAGGGAACTGGTTACCTTCCGTATGTAGACCTCCCAGTACTCCTCAAATCGACTTGATGATCATCCGGTTGTCCGTTAAAACCCTAAATCAAACCCAAACTCCCAGCTGCCTTCACCAGGTCAACAGCCTTTTCAGATCGAGTTGGTCACTGTGAGTGCGCACAAACCGTTGGCTTGGGTTCTCGACAAACCGACTCGTATTCCCGAGGTCACCCATGAGACTAGAAGTTGCAGCGAGGATGGACTTGTTCAAGAAACTGTGGAAGGCGAGGAAGTTGATTCTGGTGGTCCTCATCCCGTTGTCCCTGCTTCCTCTGCCCCTTATCCACCCGACCAGCGTAAGTAATATTTTAAAATCATCAAACAGGCAAATAGGCTCACCGCGGGGTCTTTATAAAGTAGAACGCCCTAATGTAATACTTATTTTAAGTACGGAGTCTCAATATAAGTGTTAGGGTGGGTTTTTGGCATATGAGAATAAGTCAAAAGACCCACTGTCCTGTGTTTTGATTCATTGTGAACGTCCCGAGCCAGTTTAGCGTTGTGCGTAATGTCTCGACATGTTGATGATGCCATTTGAACTTGGTCTTTTATTCAGTTTTTACAATTCAAAACTAGACACATTGCAAGCGAGCATGGTACCTGTTCTATTGGATACTTGTTGCGTAAACTCACCGCACCCGTGCGTAAAAGCGCACTTTGTTCTCACTATTAAAATAAATAATACTAAGCCTAGCTTTGCTATTATTGTAAGAGTGTTTGGCACTGCAAGCGGCACATGACGTGGTAAAGAAAGAACAATGGACCCATGCCGCTGAGGTTATTTTTGTTTGTTATGTAAGGGCACATAGACAGTGCCTGGGTCCCCACACTGGGGACAAGTAGGCCTATACATTTATCCATGTGGATGTAGTGGTCCATAGGCCTACAGGGTCCAGCTGCGACAGAACAGAACATCTGTTGGATCTGTTCTGGTCAGCCCACATCAGGGAGCAGAGAGGGACCTGAAGACAAGAGAACAGAAAAACAAAAAGTGCAGAGGAAGTCAAAGAATTTAGATGCCAGGAGATATGAAAGGCAAACACAGGACTATAAATGTTCTTTATATTTTAGCAATGATTATGTTTTTGTAGATCATGCTTTGGCTCTTTCATCAATGTAAACATCTCAGTTTGTCTCCCACTGTCTTGGGTTTATCAGTCAGCAGTGCAGGTAACATATTTACTCCAGAGTAGATATCACACACAAGACAAGAGTGTGTCTTTCCACTAGGCACGATTGTCCAGGTGTGTGTAGATCTATATATGCATCTGTCTTCATCTGGCATCTCTATGTGCATGTATGTTTCTGTGGATACCCAAACAGCAATGTGCTTAATCTTAGTGCTACCTTTAAAAAAAGATGAAGATGGAATAATACATTCAGTGACTTGTCTGAGAGCTGAGTGTGTTACAAGGAATTAAGAGTTGAAAGGCTGTGAAGTTTTTCACATTTTTTAGTTCCAAGTTATGAATTTCTCATGAATGCAGCATTATTTGAGCTTTATTTGACTTGAGGTGTTTTAAACCCATGAGACACAAACAGTTGTTGTCGTGGCTTTGATGGTATCAATTGTAGGGTGTTGACTCACAAGTCTGACAACATGTTTAAAAAATAATATGAGGTTACATTTTAGAGAGCACAAACTATTCTATTCCATTCTATAATTTTAATATTTTAGCCGGTTTATCTATAGTTGAATGTATAAAGTATTTAGAGCTTTATGTTTTTCTAGTGATGCTGAGTTAACTTTAGCCTGTTATTTAAGGTGGTGTGGACTTCATAACAGGTGTTGACTTCAAATCCTTTATGTTGTTGTTGATATGCACAAATGCTGTAAATGGAATTTTACCTCAAAATGAGGCCTTGTTTCTCTTAATTTGAGCATAGTCAATATGTATTTACAAGAAAATATTCACAGGCGCTTAGCAAAACATCTTGTCATCGGCAAGGCTGCATTACATGATTCTTGTCTGGATGCTTACATAGCAACTTTTAAAAGGTCAGAGAGTTGTAAGATATAACAAAGCAGGGATGAATGTTTGCAGATCTATTGAAATGACCCTGTGGGTCACAGTGTTGCACTTATCTTCTGATTAACTAACCATGATCAATGCACAGTGACTGCTGTGCTGAATCAGATGATATCATCTTTGTCTGTGTTATTTCTTTACTCTTTAATCTTTACAATGGCCTTTGTGTATTGTTAAACGCAGAGGTGGAAGTAATGAATACTTCCGTTGCTGTAATTAAGTAGACTATACGTGACTTCACATTTGTGCATCTGTTACTGAATAAATCATTTATTTAGCTTTAATTATCAAATTATTATTTACCATTTACCATTACACATAATCAAGAAAGTGGCCACTCAGGTCACATTCTAATGCATCTTGTCAAAATGATTAAGATTTCTTTCCCCTCAGAAATTAACAATAATCATTTCACTAAAGGACTGCAACTCAGTAAAACATGCTCTCTATTAATGCATGGGATACAGTACATAATAAGAAAACGTCTTTATACATTTGAAAATAATAATAATAATAATAATAATAATAATAATAATAATAATAATAATAATAATAATAAACTTGATCTTGTTCCATGGCTTTATAAATGGAAACACAAATTAAGTGGTGCAGACCGCACCACACAACACACTGTCCCAGCCTTAACAATGCATGAATTTGGGGGCGGAGCTCTGAGGGAGCACCCATGTGGCATTACTGGGAGTTCAAATATCAACAAACACAGTTGATTCCACTGAGTTTTTAGATCAATGTCTTTTTACCACTCTGGTCTGCCTCTAAATCAGCAGAGCCATCAGCCATCAAACAACATCAACATCAGTCAAAAGCCTGGAATGCGCTAATCCAATTAGGCAGATTCCTTTATTATCATGGGCATGCTTCCTGACTGAATGACGGCTTGTGTGAGTGAGTGTGCTGGATGACGTCTGGCAAACAAGGTGATTAGAAATAGGCACTATCTGTAGTCACCGCAGGTAGACAATGACTGGTTAATATTTGCAATACTTTAACAACAAATCCATTGAGTTTGGCAATGAGTTTGCGCACATCTATAGCCAGCAGGGCACAGTTAATTATGTGATGATTGTTATAGTTGTTATGCACAAGGAACAAGTCATAATTTAGAAACTTCAAATGCTAAATAGTTTTGACCATATGTAACAGTTTCTTTGATTCTGACCCCTAACATTGTGTTCTGCTTTCAACCTATGGAGGTTTTCTTTTATTTTGACCCAATATATTGCATTCTGTTCTCAAACTAATCCCACTGCCCTGTCTAATACCATTAAATACCTTTTGGCATGTTGGCACACTTTGCAGTATTTAGAATGAAAGACCCAAATAAAACTTCCTAATTAAGAACTCTGCTAGAACTGTTCAAATGTGTCTAAATGTTTGGAGTCAGAAGCCAACAAAACATTTAAAAACATTTTGCAATAATTACTGGAAAACTGTCTTAATTGAAACACCCACTATAAACTCTAAAAGCATATACTGTTTATTTCTGGTATGAGTATTGTAACATTTAATCTCAGATGCATGCTGGCATATTCGTATATTTCTGCTGTGAAAAAAACACGTGCTTGTGACATTACATAACTGCAGGTGCACATTTAAGAGGTCGACTCCCTGTTTGGTCAGGTAGCACTTCCTACTAGCTAATCCTTTCCGTCCCTCCTCCTAATTTCAGATGAATTTATATTTATGTAGAGCTATTGTACATGCAAAAACATATTCATGCCATATTAATGGTTAGAGAAGGTTAATTGCCATGTCGTCCTGTGTGTGTGTGTGTGTGTGTAGGAAGCATGCTGTGCGTACGTGCTGATAGTCACAGCTGTCTATTGGGTGTCTGAGGTGGTCCCGCTAGGAGCTGCAGCCCTTGTTCCAGCCTTCCTGTACCCGCTGTTTGGAGTGCTGAAGTCCAGCGAGGTGAGTGCCTGTCTGTTATCTTGTGCTACGACCTTTTCCAAGGTTGCGAGTACTGCTGTAAAACACTACAGAGGTCATGCTGTTTCACGTATCACATTCACGTATCGGGGTGCATTTCTGATTTATTGTATGATGATATGCGCATATAGGACTTTTTAGGACCCTTTAATTAAGGACCATGCGATACCCTGTCTACACCACAAGCATGCATTTGGGCTTTATCATTACAGTACCATTGAAATCATATTGAATGGATTACAGCACACCCCTGAAAGCCTCTTTTGTCATGTACGGTAGAGGCACAGAGACTCATCTTCATGAGTCATCTTCAGCAGCCTAGATGTTAGGACCATGTGGGTGATGTTCAGGAGGACAGCATGGCGTGACTTGTGGCAAATCCAATAGGATGACCAGCCGGGGCAAATCAGCTTTTTGACTTGAAGTCTGTCAGACAGCAGCGTTCTAGAGATGACTGCTGATGATAGGAGAACCGTGTCATGTGTTGTTTCTTACATTCATCAAGGACCAGGCATATAGACATTGTCAGCACATTGTTCTGTGTCCTGTTTGTATATTTGTCTTTTATCTGGTTGCATATACATTTCCTAACAAGGACAGTAAAGTAAAGATGGTGGATTGATTGGTAGTTACAAATCGATTGTTATCAAACCCAGCCGAAATGTAGGTCTCAACAACAAGAGAAGGAAATATGCAGTAAATAGTATGAAGGCCCAGATACTGTGTCATGAAGTGAATACATGTTGATAGGGTCCTATTGTATCAGTTGGCCAGATTACTGTATAGGCTGCTAGAAGAACATAGGGTCAGAGGGAACTGGGTGAAAGGACTGTATTTTGAAGTGCACTCTGAGCGTGTCTTTTTAATACCCCCGACTTCTTCTCTGATCTCTGTCGAGAGCGGCAGACAGCCAAATATCTGAGACATTGGGATCTAATAAGGGTAGCAACAAGAAATCCTTCTGCTTCGGAGAACTATAGTGGGGAAGGGGTTTAATGGGTAGAGTAAAGCCTGGAAGTTGCCAGTCAGTTCCCTTTGCTCCTTTAAATTAAAGATATCTGGTGTGTGTTAGAGAACTCAAGGGGATTTGAATATATTTGATATGTTCATATCACATTGAGTCTGGTTGTGGTCCCTGTAAACCTTCTCATCGTCAGTGCTAGGATGGGGTTTAAGATGCATGGTGCAATTTAATATGCAAGGGGCATATCGTATTTGTTTAGTAGTTATGAGGTGAAAGAGAAAGCAGAAAGTGTTTCTAGTCCTGGCTAGCTTCTGAGGCTTGTTTGGTGCACCTAGCTGGCCAGTCCACACCTGGGACTCACACCTGGGTCTCTGGCGTTAGAGGTGGGCACACTAGGGGCCAAGGAACTTAGCGTCAGTCGATAGGGAGACCTTGAGCTGTCGGAGAGTGAGGTTTACTGCATTACCAGTTGGCTACTGTTAGCACACCTGTTTCCTTTTAGATCAGCTACATTCTACAGCTGTAAACTGTGATATGTACTTGTATCTGCGTTTAGCGTTAGCCTTTGTTTTTGTGTTAGTATGCTTATCTGCTTGTATTCTTTTCTTTTATTTTACATTCCATTCATTGTACAGTGCTTTGATTGACACTGGCTGTTTTTCAATGAGCTCTATACACACTATTTGGTTGTGATTAGGCTTACCACATATTGCCCTAAGATTTGCACCAGGGTCAATCTGTATTATAACTGTTCTAATAGATAAACCAGTATATACAGTATAACTGCTTTATTATTATTTTTATTTGGGCATTGCTGATGGTGTGTGTGTATGTGTGTGTGTGTTTTAATGTAATTTCATTCCAAATCCTTGTATTTAATATCAGAATCAACACGTGAGGATAAAAAGGAGTAAAGTTGATCTGATATGAGCAGTTGATAATGCAAAAATAAAATCTCTCTTTACAGGATGTCTTACATCCTCCCAGTAAATAGTCCAGTTTTCTACACAATCAATGTCAAGTCACAAGCCTCCAATTCAAAATGGTGACCCTAGAATTGTAAGCAAATGAAAAAAAAATTTAAATAAGAAAAAAATGTTTTGGATTCACGTTGGATTCACATTGAAATGCACTGTTGTGCTAATGGACTCATGTATTCACAACATAGGGAACATTCCCACTCTATATAAAGTCATGTTTAACGTCCTCTGTGGGCCTCAGTGTAAACTGAGAATACATTTTTAACATGCCATTGTGTATGTAAATACCATATAATATACAGTAAGCAACATAATAGGACACGCATGTGTGGAATGTAAGGGTCTCGTGTATAAATGAATTAGGGCCATTAAGATGCTGTCAAACTACAGTAAGTTTACCTGATCATTTAAATTGCAGCAAAATACATTTTCATTTTTTATAATGGTCACATTCTGTGTGTGTGTGTGTGTGTGTGTGACCTAGGTAGCAGCAGAGTACTGCAAGGACACAACCCTGTTGCTCATGGGCGTTATCTGCCTGGCAGCCTCCATAGAGAAGTGGAACCTTCACAAACGCATCGCTCTGCGCATGGTGATGATCGCTGGGGCTAAGCCTGGCATGTGGGTCCTATCAGACACACACACATGCACGCATGCATACACACACACTCACTCACTCATATTTACTCACGCATACACACACATATGCATTCACACTGACTCACACACACACATGCACACACTCACAGTCCATATCAACAGTCCAACAAATAAAATGTCAAAAATATGTTTTTAGAAAATGGCCGTGCATTTTACACCTAGGACTTCAGCTACCTGAATCATTCCACGCCTTAATACAATTATTGCCACGGTTGCCACGGTTAGAAAAAACGTAACTATAAACAGAGTTTAACTGTGAGTTGTATCACAGAAAGGTATTTAGCAAGATTTATGACAGTATTTTCTATTTTTCTTCAAATTTTTGTTGTGTTGTTTCGTTTCCCAGCGCACTTATTCATTAAGCGGTAGTTCCACTCCGCTTGGCAATGGTCTTGTAGCCCATTCCAGTCATGTGTAGGTCTACAATCTTGTCCCTGACATCCTTGGACAGCTCTTTGGTCTTGGCCATGGTGGAGAGTTTGGAATTGTATTGATGGATTGCTTCTGTGGACAGGTGTCTTTTATACAGGTAACAAGCTGAGATTAGGAGCACTCAGGAGCATGGTCAGTCATTCTTGTTGACTCAAGCTCAAATCAAAACAGTATCGCTCCTCCGCAGCGACGCCTCACACAATGAACAATGTTCATTCGAGCAGTGTTCGCCACTTTGTTTATGTTACAATGTACAGAGCCAGGGCTGTGTAGAAGTATCAAATTATTTTTTCATCACACACAGAGACGGGTAAGATAGCGAAATCAGAGGAGATGTTTGTTAATTTTGACAAAAATTGTATTAGCTTACATTTAGCTTGCAATATCTGACAATTCCATTAAGAGTGTGCTCCTAATCTCTGGTCGTTACCTGAATAAAAGACACCTGGGAGCCAGAAATCTTTCTGATTGAGAGAGGTTAAATAATTAATTAATTAAGATCCAAATCAATTTATAACATTTTTGACGTGTGTTTTTCTGTCTCTCACTCTTCAAATATACCTACCATAAAATGATAGACTGATCATTTCTTCGTCAGTGGGCAAACATTTTTTTTCTTCACTGTATATATACTGTATACAATAAGTATATTATATTCTAATAGTAGATAGGCCAGCAGAGAAGGTCTTGCTGGCCCACCACTGATAACATTTTAGATACATAGCCTACTTGACATAGTTGACTATCTAATATGGATGCAGGTATGGTCCGTATACTACAGTAAGGCTCAGAAGGATATGTGATACATACATGACATACTGGTACGCAGACAGCATGGAACATAATATGTGTGTGTGTGTGTGTGTGTGTGTGTGTTCAGGTTGGTGCTGGGCTTCATGTGCTGCACTGTATTCCTGTCCATGTGGCTCAGCAACACGTCGACTACAGCCATGGTGATGCCCATCGCCGAGGCCGTCCTACAGCAGCTCATATGCACCGGCGTGGCAGATGCACATGGTGACTCAGAAACTGCTGAGGCCCCATATGAAAGCGGTAAAGCGGGCCACGTCTGGGTGCATCAGTCAAGCTAGTGTAAATTAAATAGGGTGTGTGTTTCGAGAGTTTCTGAAGGTGAATGGTATGACCTGAGATGGTGTAGTGGCTCATTCTGTAATATGCTTGTCATGTGTTGTCATGGTGACGAGGCCATGACGGACGTGTTTCTCTGTTGCAGACAAAGAAGAGAATCTGGAAAAGAACCAATTAGAACTCTTCTATCACAGCAACAGGTGTGTGTGTGCGTGTGTGTGTTGGTGGCATGTTACAGTAAAAGCTTAATGTGTTAATATTGCTATCTACCTGTCTCTCCCAGCAACTCCACTGACAAGGAGCTGTGTACTCTAAGTGAGGTCAGTCAGACAACATATGACAACATACGATAACTCCTCCATGTTGGAATGAATAGTTCATCTCACCATCTCTTGCTGTTTGTCTCCGGCAGGTTCAGATGGTTGAGGTGAATGGCGTGATCATTACAAAACCCAGCTCTGACCAGGAGTTGATCCAACAGAGCAATGGAGTCTTGCCAGAGGTCAGGAACACATACGCTCTTCTAATATAATACAATACAATACAATACTATACAATACATTTGTCATGGCAAAATATTAGGCTATCATTTACATATGTAATTGTTTTTGTAATTGGCCAAACCATGTAATTGGTCAAGCCAAGCTCCACTGAAACTTCTTGGATTTGATGATACAGCTGTTATTTTCCACCAACGTACCTATATCACTGGCATAATAAGAAATTAGAAATATAAGGTGCATATTTATGCCTCGTAACCATTTATAAAGCTACACCTCAAAATATGACAACACAACAATGACAGAAATGCCAAAGTCGAGATACTTAAATACAAATGGTTGCAAATACGTCAAGTTACTTAAATACTGTTACAGTAATGTATGAATACAAATAGCAAATAATTTGTGTTTTCCGTAGGGCTGTGATGGTTTCTGCCTCACGTGATCCTACCGCGGGATAGAGCTAATCACTGCAAATATTTTGTTTTTGCTAGTGAAAGTTACAAGAGTGCATTTAATGTGTGATATGAAAAAGAAATCATAATTTAGCTATCATCATTGACTGTTTGTCTGTTATATTAAATATAAATAATTGTTTAGCTATCATCATTAGCTGTCTGTCTCCCATCATGTCTAAGTGCTTCCGGAGAAACAGAATGGGTCCTCGTCACTATAGTTACTCGCACGCCAGTGTTATGTGCCTATATAACTGGGTAATCACGTTCATGTGGTGTGCGCGCTTGTGTTTACTTAACCGCAGCACACATCTGGCAGCAGATTCGTCTAAATTACACAAATATTAACAATACATTTTCATTCCTCACCTCATTACTAGATTAGCAAATAGGTTTTATATCAATGAGAACTACATCACAACCCTCTACAACTCCCAGGATTATTAAAACTATTAGTTTAGAAAAAGTAGTTTGTCTGGAGTGGGTCTTGATCACGCAAAATAAAATCAGACAAATAACTATTACACAATGACTTAACCACTAGGCCAAAGCAACTGATGTAAAGCATTTGGCTAATCAAAAATTAATCACTTGGACAATAGACGTCGTAACATTTTGTTTTTAATTGTCTTATGACAACTGGTTTCAGTGGGGTAGGTGATAATACACAGTCCAAACAGTGAGATAATTAGGGTTAATATAGAACATTTTCAATGTCATAGGACATTGATTAATATTTAAGTCTCCAATATTTGTTGTCTTATGATCATTTGGTTAGTTTATAGTTAGCACATAAACCTCATAAACCTCGTAACATTTAGTTTTGAGTGATGATGCTGGTTTCATAGGCTACCCTAATGGGCTACAGTCCAACGACAACGTTCAGATCGTTATCGAATAACGTTTGATCGTTGTACTAAGCCATTGATTAAAATATTGCTATATATTATATTATATATTTGTGTTGAGTTCTTCAGGTTGATATGAATCATTGTAGCCTATGTCTAGGACATGGAAAACACTACTGGGTGTGGAGAAAGTGTATAGTTATATGATTTTCACATTCTGAGAAATGTCAAAGAACGTATGCTAAGCTATAGTCGATTCAAGGCTGTTATAGCCAATTGCCAATCACCAACATTTGGAAATGTGGGCTATATAAAGAGGATTAGAGAAGTGAATTTGTGTAAGTGAAACATACCTACAACATACATGTCACGGTTCGCGGCCGCTCCGGCAGCAGACCACGCCGAGCCACCGGTTCAGCACCAGACAGCGCCCCCAGCAC
>JAODLL010079691.1:0-15773 GCA_026546735.1 Forbesichthys agassizii | reverse complement strand
TATACATATACACATATATATATATATACACACACACACATATATATATATATATATATACATACACACACATATACACACACACATACATATACACACACCTTTTTTTTTGCCCCGTGGTATCGAAATTAGTATCGAGAACTGTGGAATTACACTGGTATTGGTATTGACTACTACATTTCTGGTATCGTGACATCCCTAGTCTTGACAGACACATATTTGCTCTTGTCAGGTTACCTTTAACATGGGTTACATAAGAACCGGACAATCAACTCACCGTCAGGGTCTGACAGAATGGAGATGAATGCCGTCTGAATCTCCTTCAGGTGAGACTGTAGAGAAAAAGAAACAAACTATTGTATTTAAAAGTTTTTTATATTTGTTGTCTGGCTGGACTGGCAATATCTATTTAGAAGTGACTTAGAAGTGGCATATGAACCTTGGCCAAGAGATAGCACTGTATGCACTTTTGACACTTGTAGACCGAGTCAGCTGTACCCGAGCCTCTATAGAGGTCTACCTATCTTAGCTGTACCTGAGCCCCTGTAGCTACTAGCTACCTTAGCTCTACCTGAGCCCCTGTAGCTACTAGCTACCTTAGCTCTACCTGAGCCCCTGTAGCTACTAGCTACCTTAGCTCTACCTGAGCCCCTGCAGCTACTAGCTACCTTAGCTCTACCTGAGCCCCTGCAGCTACTAGCTACCTTAGCTGTACCAGAGCCCCTGCAACTACTAGCTATCTTAGCTGTACCAGAGCCCTTGTAGCTACTAGCTATCTTAGCTGTACCAGAGCCCTTGTAGCTACTAGCTACCTTAGCTGTACCTGAGCCCTGCAGCTACCTACCTTAGCTGTACCTGAGCCCTGCAGCTAACTACCTTAGCTGTACCTGAGCCCTGCAGCTAACTACCTTAGCTGTACCTGAGCCCCTGTAGTTACATACGTCACCTGTACCTGAGGCCCTGCAGCTACCTACCTTAGTGTACCTGAGGCCCTGCAGCTACTTACCTTAGTGTACCTGAGCCCATGTAGCAGCCTACCTTGATCTCCTTGTGCAGGCTGAGCTTCTTCACCATGGACAGCAGCCAGATGCAGGCAGCCTGCCGGACATGGGGGTTCTGACTGGATATGTACTTTGACAGGATGGACTTTAGGACCCAGGGAACGACGTCGTTGCTCTTCACATCTGACAGGGGCATACACTAAATAAGTCTGTAGGCTACATATGGAGTTCATTCAGCTGAAATGTTACCTTAATTGAATGTAATGTTAACCTGGCATTAAAAGACACACAGGTGTGTCTTATCTCTACAACAGGATAATATGGGACTCCTTACTGTCAGGAGGGTTGTACTGGCTGTCTGTGCAGGTCCATGGGTCCCTGGCAGCGCCTGAGTTGGTCCCTATGGCTGCGCTGGTGATGGCCTCTCCTACGGTGAACTGCAGCTCCACCTGCTTGGCCTGTGTGGAGGTTAGTGGAGCAAAGGAGGGGAGGAAGGTATGGAGTTAAACCAATGTTAAAGCCGCTACTGCCTAGCGTTCCTACCTCCCGGCGTGTTTTGTTACCTCCACAGAGTCCATGAGTCCCTGGAGAAGCTTCCTCTGATGGGGGAAGTCCCCATCTCCAACTGGGAGGTAACCTAGTGTCTGGATAGATCGCTCCTTCATCTGAGAGGTGTGGATAATGAACACGTCACAAGTGGAAAATAGCTAGCCTGATGCTACATCACCACAGGGCTCTACACTGACTTTGTCCGCAAAGTTAAAACATTTAGGAGCGCAGACAAAAATATGGAAGCACAGTCGATATTCTATCATCAAGCGCAAGCATAACCGTTATTATTCACATTCATTCACATTTGAATTTATTGTATATTAGTGTGGAAGTGGAAGCCATCTAGTCTGATGCTACATAACCACTTGGTCAGCAGAAAGAAGTCCTAACTAGCTACCTAGTGCAAACATGCTAGCTAGATTTTATTTGATACATTCACAAACTGCTATTTATTTAAACAAAAATGCAAAAACTCATATTAGCTGCTATGTATGGACTTCTTAAAAGGGCATACGATGACAATATCTTCCCCATCTCCCTGCTAGAGCCGGTGGTTACCTTGGTGTTCTCCTTGCCAGAGGGGATGCGGGCCAGAAGGTTGTCGACGGTGAACAGTTTCGTGAAGCCCTCTCCCTCGGCAGGGATTAGCAGGGTCCCGTTGCGACCAATTTCCCCGACCGCTGTACAAGCTGCGACCGCCAGCAACGCACTGCTGTTGTTTAGGAAGGAACCTGCACGCCCGCACACAAATAATTGTATATTGTGTGCACAAAAACCACCATATCAAAAAGAGCAAATAATTGTTCTTAGAAAAATAAATTAAACTACATCAACACAGAACAAGAGGAAATCAGAAGAATAGTCACCGTTTATTAGATAGAAATTAGTGCTAAGTCAAAAGTACCAATTGTCTTGGTAGCCATGGCAACAAGTTCATCGTCTTCCTCCTGAGGGGCGGTGCTCATTTGCTCATCGTGGTTGTGGGCAGATGTCGCTGCCTTCTTCTTGCTCATGTATCTTCCTACCATGTAGCCCATTGCCAAGATGGCGGCGTGCTGTGTCTCTGGGCTCTGAGGTTCAACAAAACACATTTTAGGTACATTAAGAACAGGACCAATATGTAAAATAACAATCACAACAGATTGCTTTGTTTCTTAAAAAATACACACAGATAATTTGTGTTTCCCTTTTAGTTATTTGAAGAAAAGAAAAACAATCTAGATTATTTGTAAAACACACATGCAAGTATCCGCTACATTTAACATGGTGTAATTAGTAGTGGTTATCCCTACGTGGTTGTCCTTGGTGATTTTGATCAGGTTGTGGACAGCCTTGCTCAGCTCGCTGCCAGACATGGTTGACACCACCACAGCATAGAGCTGAGCCGCTAGCTCCCGCATGTCCTCTTTGTTGGTATTCATCATACTCTGGAGCGGGTGAAAAACACACCACAGTTACGCTAGCATCACAAACATATTAATATTAATAACACATTAAACTGGCATTCTGGGAGAAAGCTTGTTGATATTGTTCATGTTGGTACTCGTAAACAAAACCACCTCTCTCCCTTCAATGCCATAGGCTGATCTCTCAGAAGCTCCACCCCACACACTGGACACACATTGCCAAGGTTTGGATATTGTGTGGTATGTGTTCCCATTTACAGAGCTAGGGCTGTATAGAAACACCTATTTATTCAGCACAATGGACAGCTAGCACATCATGAGAAGATATTCACTTTGCACAACAACAACAAAAATTATAATAATGCATTAGCATACAATTGCTGACTATACCGTTAAAGTGAAGAAATGTCTCTGGAAACAGGCTATGGAGGCAACTGAAGAATGGCAATACCCATGCATATTGCTCAATTATGTGCCTGTCAATCAAAGCCTACAGACCAGCATTTTGGCACCGTCTCTTGGTCGTGGTCTAACCGATTGACCTCCACTATGGGAATAAAGATAAGAAAAGCATACTCACTTTGATCCAGTCTATTCTGTCAATGAATCTGTGAGCCAGTTTCTCTGGACAGACGGACACCACCTCTAGCAGACAGTACATCACCGGGATTCCTGTTGAACATTCATTCAATGTAATTCAGTACATGTGTGTATGTAATGTGGTTACTAAAACAGATGACAGCATTATGGTTGTATCCATAGCTAGCATGACACTACAAATAAGGGCCTAAGTTTACTTAATACAAATGGAACTGCAGACTTTGAGCCAGTTGGGTGTAGACAATTCAAACGTAGTCTAGCAGCCTCCCTTTACTTTACTAGTGCTAAAATACATTAAATAAAACACAGCACTAGTGCCGAAATTACATATAGAGACAATTAGGGGTGTAATGTCACGTGTATTCGTATCAAACCGTTTCGGTACAGACGTTGCGGTTCGGTGCATGCATGTTGAGTGGTATTGGTGCGAAGTTGAGCATAACGCGAAACCAAAATTTAGAAGAGAAAGTTTTACACAGAGCCTTTAAGATGTGAGCCTTAACTCAAATTAGACCCGTCTGTCATGCTTTCAATACAGCGGAGTTGAAAATTAGTGATCAGAAAAGTACGGTGTGTCTGCGTTGTTCTACATTAATGGAGCATTGCACAATGCCCGCAGAACTAAGTGGAAGAGTTTTCAGAGTTTTTTTTTCTCCGCATTTGGACTGCTCACGAACTGTGGGCAGATTACGAGTGATTTGTACATGTCCCGCAGCATCGGCAATATTAGTTGCATTGCTGTCAAGTGTGGGGGTGAGTGCACACACAGGTGCACAGTAACAAAAAATGTGTCAAGTTTTGTGTGTGTGCGTGCATGTGAATCATGATTTAGGACAGTTATGTAGAATCGTGAATGTATTACTATATGACAAGTGGAATTGAATGTATTAATGTATGACAAGAAGTTATGAATAATAATAATAATAAAAACTTTATTTGTATAGCACCTTTCATACACAATGTGCAACTCAACGTGCTTTACAGTTAAAAACATTTAAACAAAAGGATGAAGGGAACAAATTAAATTAAACAAGAAGAAATAAGAAACAACAGAAAACACCAAGGAATTCATAAAAAACATTATTGTCTGGGTTTCCACCCAATGTTTTTAGAGGGCCTTATCCCTATGGGTGTTTCACCCAACCTCTTTTAAAGGGCCTTTATCTTACTTTTTAAGAAGGACTCTGAATACAACATACCAGCTGGTCTAATAAAACATGTTTGTAGCATATTTCTGCTGCTACAATATACTGTATTTTTCCATGGCATATTCTGGAAAAGGAAAAAAACAAAAGTGAGGTTATATAGGCTATGAGCTTTTACCAGTCACCGCTGTACCGAACCGTGACTCGTGTACTGCGGTGTGAATTCAGTGTGCCGTTACACCCCTAAAAGACCAGCTTACAGGGGGAAATGTATCAGATGTTCAGCACAGAGTTAACTATGTGACTATGTAGAGGCTGAAGACAAACACAACAGCCTCACCTGTTACGGCAGACAGCAGCTGCTGTAGCAGCTCGATGTAGACGTGGATAGGGTTGGAATCGTTGCCCTTTGACCCTGCCTGCTGGGCTTCCGTGGAGAGCAGCGAGCGCACGTAGCGGCCGATGGCGGGTGCGTCGTCCTGCATGTCCACCAGGTTCTTGGAGGCGGGCTTGGTCCCGGCACTGTGGGCCAGACACATCCTCAGGTAGAGGATGATCTGGAGGCAAGGCACTTCATTTATAGTCATGTCACACATTGGCAGATCCACTGTGCTTCACATTACATTATGTTATGTTAAGAAAAACTGAATAAAATATTTTAAATAACTAAATACATTTAACCAATTTTCAGTTTTACCACCCAAGAAGGGAGCTCATCCCTCCATTCTTGAGTCTTCAAAACTGAAAAATGTATAGTTTAATATATCGTATACACACATTACATGCTGCATCTTAATTATTATATGTGTGGTACATTAAACAGACAAAATAAACACCAGATATCACATATACAAGGCTATGGGCATGGCATAGCCAGGTTATAATAGTAGCTTTATCAAACTTGCTCTCTGTTTGCTTGAGTTTCTAATAATGAAAAAGGTCACCCCTATAATTTAATATATAGATAGATTTAAATTTTAAAAAAAGTCCAGTTATGAGTTCAGTTTGTCATTTGTCTAAAAAGAACTAAAGGAGCTGGACCCTTTTTAGAAATCTCACATTTAATTGAGCCAATATCTCATGGCAAACCAAACCTGGCAGTCATATTTGACCTGTGTGACATCGTGACCCCAAAGTCGTTTTTTACCTGTCCTACACACTGGGATAGCCATAAGCCATATAAATAATATGATGGATTTATTATTTAAATCCATCATATTAATTTAATGATGGGGGGCCATTTTCATTATAAAACACACACAAACGGAGCAAATTAGGTCAAAGCAACGCTAACTAAAACAGTGACAAAACGTCAAAATGACATTTGGAAAGTTCCATGTGTTTTAAGTACAAAGGGAGGCTCATTTGTTCCCATGTGAAACGTGTGTTGCCCTTTGAGACTGTAATGTGAGAGCCAACAACTTAACTCCAACAAC
Organism: Forbesichthys agassizii; assembly: GCA_026546735.1. NCBI lineage: Eukaryota > Metazoa > Chordata > Actinopteri > Percopsiformes > Amblyopsidae > Forbesichthys > Forbesichthys agassizii. The sequence goes on along the minus strand of JAODLL010079691.1, from coordinate 9,633 downwards.
TGACTTCACTACAGAAATACATGTCATCTGGTGATTATGCTCACCTCTCCAAATGCTGATGGGTTGAAGGGAAGAGTAGATGTCCCAACAATGTACTTGGCTGGGGTTTTCATTCTCTGTGCTGCCTGATAATAAGTAGAGCAAAACAGATGCAAGAGATTATATTTGTATCTAAAGAGAGTGCCAGTTCCCTGGAGCCCAACCAGGGAGAACAGACGCATTGTGCTTTCCCTGGGCTTTAATCGACAAACAAGCGCTGGCCAAAGAGCAACACAGGGCTGGAGCTATTGGGAGGCCCTTACCTTTGCATGAACATATGCCACCATGTCAGGGAAGGAGGGCATTGGCTTGGAGCCCTCCTTGTCGGAGCTCTTGGGATTGCCCCTCAGCACCCTCTGGGCCTCACCACTCACTTCTTCTCTCCTGAAACACAGAGCCCAGGAGAATCATTAACACTGTCTTATTATGACGATTTGCCATAACCCACATATTATACACTCTATGTTATCAAAAGTCTCATTTATAAAATAAAGAAAGTATATTATGAGGAGATATGTGTATTTGGTCTACTGCATACCATATGAACAAAAGGTGGCACTGTACGAAAAATAAAAACAAAAATGATGATAGTTTGTTTTCGTGAATGGCCGAATAGTGCGTCACAAGGAAATGTGGGACGGCATTATCTCCTTTCCTTTTGTAAAGGATGATCCAGCGTACCTATGCTAAAGGACGTATGAAAGGAAGCATTGAAGCACCTTTCCTTAGTATTAATAGAATTTGAACAGCTTGTATCATGGCAGCAACTTGGATACTTCCTAGTCACTCAGTTAGGAAGGTTCCTAAGCAAAAAAGACTATTCGGATGCAGCCATAGGCAGAAGCAACTTTGTCCCCCCTCTTAAAAGTTCATGGGAGTCAGTGATTCTGTAAGGGAAAAAAAAACACCCTTCAATGCCACAGGGTGCTCCTCCCCCGACACTGAAGCTGCATTGCCAAGGCTGAGATATTGTTGTACAGTGTAGTTTGCACCACCTTGTAATCCATTTATTGCCTGAGCGCATACAACTAGAAGACCCCAATGTGTAGTATCTTTACAATCTGACTCCACAATGTGACTAATACTCATGTACTGTATACTCAGACTGTCTGTAAAATCCCACATGCAAGTGGCTCCAAAGCTAAGACCCTGTGCGGCAGATCACAGGCAGACTTACGGGTCTCCGGCCGCCAGCAGCAGCAGGTATCTGGAGGGCACGTGGTCGGAGGCGAACACGATGCTGGCAAACTTCATGGCCACCTGCCGGACCTGCACCTCCGGCTGGGACAGGCACAACACACGCATCATTATGTGCCTCAACATCGTGTTCATGTTCAAATAAAACACACACCAATCAATCATAGCAGTGTTAGTCGTGCCCTTTGTAGAGCTTGAGATCTCCGCCCCAACCCATACATTTCCCTATCGCTGATCCGTTGTTGTTGATTTAGAGGGGAAACGTGGAAATGGATGCTGCTGAGGAGGTGAATACGTTTAGCCTATAGGCTTATATTTGTTCCAAGCCGTTTTCATTAATAAATACTATTGCAAACTTTAGAATGACTCTTATTGCCTAATAACCTATCCTACAATATAAGATTTAGGCTGCATCTCTGTGCTTGGTTTATCATTTTTAGCGTGTTATTTCCTTAGCTCATGGCTCAACATTAAGCGACAAGGTTTTTCTTTTTGTTTAATCACTATCTCAAGCTGATTCAGTTGGTACCAAATGAATCAGCAGAATCTAGAGCTCTACGCCACCTGATAATGCACAGTGATGCATACTTTATGGACACCGCCTGGGAAAGTCGTAAAAAAAACAATTGAGCTGTAAACAGGTTCAGGCTTCCAAAAGCCATACATGTGTGGGTTCAGTACAGACAGAATTGTGTCAGGCTCCATCTGTGTCGGGTTCAACTTTTCAGGTCCTATTAAAGCTCTAGCCCAAGGGTGGCTAACAACACACCTGATTATAATGAATGGGTTGTTAAAAGCCTTATAACGATAGTCATTTTAATCAGGTGTGTTAGAGCAGAGAGACATCTAAAACATGCAGGGCAGTGTTCCCCGAGGACCAGGGTTGGCCACCCCTGCTCTAGCCCTTTGGTTTGACATGTTGTGTTTTCCTCTTCTGAACTCCACTCACCTTTCCCATGTAAGCTGCCACCAGGGCCTCCATGAGGTTCAGCAGCGCCCCCTGGAGGTTGGCATAGGCTCCTACCATCATGGACAGTGCTTCCTGAATGGCTAGACGAACATCAGCCTCCTCCTGGACAGGACAATTATATTACAACAGGAATATTCCCCATTTTGTATTAAGTGATGCGTTCAATATATCCTAATGTTCCCCACGTTCCCCACCTTGCACATTGACTCAAAGAACTGCTGCACCAGTGCAATGTCCTTCGTAAACAGCTGGGGCATGCGGCTGGGGGGGGCACACCCGGAAGGTTTGTAAATCACATTTTAAAATGTCGTTTTGAAAATGTATACAAAGTATGGTGTTGGGATGTCGCCAATACCTGGACAGCTTCCCGACGGCAGAGTAGGCAAGACACAGCAGCTTGGGATCCTGCACAAAAACAGGCTGGGTCAATACACACAATTGGAATCGTGCGGGCTTCTGTAGAACCAGACCGTTTAGAGGAGGGACGTCCTTATGAGTACAATACAATGTAGTACAAAGAGCAGATAGGGGTTAGGCATCTTTCTCAAGGATGCTTACCAGTAGGTCAACTCTGGGGCTGGGACACCCAGACCACTAGAGTGTCCTGCCACCCATTGCATTAGATTTTATTGTATTTAATGGTTGTCAGTGAATAAAGTGAAGTCCTCAGTTTGCACCTGGAACCATTGTGGTTCCCTTACAGCGCTCATAGGCTCCCGTTCTCTACTCATCCCCCCACAGCCATGCACTTTAATTAACTGTATGAAAGTGTACATTTTAAAGTGTATATTTACATCTTTATATTCGTTGATGAGCTTGGTGAGACCATTGAGCAGCATCAATCCCAGAGGCTTGTTGGTGTCAGGACATCTACAGAAAGAAGCTCCAAATATTTAAATTAAGACTATCAACAAATGCATAAAGTCTATTCCCGACACTTCAATATAATAAGAAATTGTTATTTCTTACACCATACAGATGTGATGGACAAACTGTAAGGTAAGGGACAGCAGCTTGTTGTTGGTGCTGGTTCCAAACAGACCATCATAAACAACCTGAGAAAGAAGATAAGATTTCATGAAGACAGGGTTTTAAATGGTAAACTTTAATACCCATTTTAACAGACAAACATTAAAATATGGTTTTACTATATGGAATAAAAAGTCAATGTCTATAGACATAACAGGCTAAACAGGGTAATCTACAACCAGTGTAGGGGTGGAACTCCTTGATAATTGTATGATCTTCTTTTTTAAAGTACCTGCTCCTGTTGCCCTACATACCTACACAAAACATTAGCCTGTAGGTAGGGCTGGACGATATGGACATTTGTATCACAATATATTTCAGAATTTCGGTCGATACGGTATAATTCCAATATCATTTTAATATATAATTTCATGCAGTTCCACAGAAGAGATTACTGACTGTTAGTGGAGGAAGTTTACAAAATACATAATATTAAGCCTGTTACATTTTCTGTTAGGTGAGAGAGTTGATCAAATTGTTTGGCACATGAAAACAGTAGGGGTGGTCCACAGATTTTTAACTATTCAGTTCATAACGCGGTTTTAAACATTTTTTCCTTTGAGCAGTATAATCTGGAATTTTTTTCTGGCCTTGATTACATTCGTTCTTTATCCCTATCCTAGTATTCTTTTTTTTCTATACTTTGCCACTAGATGGCACACTAGCACCAGCTTCTCAGCCAAACAAGAACGCCCACACATGTGCCATGGTGTAGTCTATTACTAGGTAAACTAAAAAAATGAGATTGATTAGTAACAACACCCTGCTAAGGACAATATTCCACTATATCCTTAACATATAAAATAGTAATTGTTTGCTGCTATATTAATGTTTAAAATAGACATTTTTAAAAATCAACAATTTAGAATACTAAGAACACTGTAGCTTCATTACAAGTTACACAATGTAGGCAGAAGAACGCACACTTTGGAACCACATGATAGCAAAAGAGACAGTGGCCAGAGACGGAATTAAAAATAACCTGGCATAACCTGGTTTTGGACAGTTTTCATACCTTGGCGGATATACTGACATACGTCAGATAGGTTCTGCTGCGTCATGCCTAACCCACCCACGAAGACGACCCAGTATGTGTGTGTGCGCGTCTTGTAATTTCTCAGCAAAATGACACACGCGCATTGATGTTTCTAAATAAAGTATGATATTATTCCACATGGTTTCGTTTTAGTAAAGAAGCGAAGGCAATAGACTCGTTGCCGTAATCCGACATCGTAGTGACGCGGGTTAATTCCATGAATGAGAACACATTCATTCTATAAAATGGCTTTGATTTGTGTTTTGACAACTATAAAAAGGCTCAGTGGTTCTAATCTAGTTTTGACCTAAATGTGAAATTAAAATTGTAGTTTAATTACAGTAGCAACGTATATGAGAGCTCAACAGGCTGCACCTATAGCAGGTTGTGTGTGTGTGTGTGTGGACTGCGGTTCTGAATTCCGGAACCGCGACGCGAAACTGTGGATGTTTGTATCGCGGTTTCGGTCACAAAACCGTAACACCCCTAGAAAACAGCCCATACTGCTTAGCACTGGCTGTACTGTTTTTGAATAAAATATTGAATTTTGCACAAAACAACAATCAGAAAAACTAGTGCTGAGCAACGATTAACATTTTTAATCACGATTAAAAAAATATTGCATTGCCCAGAACTAGTTATTTTAATCAGTTACTTCCCAACCCTTTTGGATGCCAATCAGTAATCATCATTAATTTAATCAGCTGTACCTGTGTTTGCACTGTTATGAGTTGTCTGAAAAAAAGGTTTTACGAAGCCTACCTGAATGTTGGCAGGAAAACACTCTGCAGCAAGTCGAGAGCGCAGGAGATGCGGCAAGATCTTCAACTTCACCCGGGTGCTCACTGGCTCATGTTTAAGCTCCTGCTTTACCGTGGCTCCCTGGAGTCAAAATGTGTACAACATTATGCATTGGGAAAATACAAATGATCTGACTTGTAAGTAAAGTTTAACGCTATTGAAGAAGTACCTTACCTTGGTTTTGAGAGGGATATCCCCAAGGTAGACTTTATACATTTTGTTGATGATCAGAGGATTATTCCAGTCAATTATGCTGTATGGGAATATAATGACTTGAGAAAAGGAACAAATATTTTTATCGATTTCTTGGGATGCGCTTGTGATATTGTTATTCTGATCGGAAGAATATAGAATAACTCCACAACTTTAGAATTCATTTTATCAGCCCACACGTTTTTTTTATTTTTTATGGTGCAACTTGTAAAAGCTACAAATCTCATTCACATCTCACACAAACACCTTATTCTTTACATTATATATAGAATGTGAACATCCTCCTAACCTCTGTTTACTCTTCAGCTCAAGGTCGGCTGCCGTGGCAACGCTGTGGCGTGTGTCGCTTGAAGCCACCACTAGGTGGATCACTGTCTCAACCTCTGGAACCTGCTGAGCCTCGATGAACTTCACGATGCCCAGCTTGCACTGAAAGAAACATCAGAAACAGTGTTGTTGCAACCCGGATCAAGGTTCATAAACAATATTCATCAAAGGTCAATGTATTTTGTAACCAACAAATGTCAGTTTCAAAACAATTATATAAAAAATGTATATATAAATGTATTAAAATGTTTTAGATATATTATACACTGTGTGTGTGTGTGTGTGTGTGTTTAGGTCTTCACGATTAATCGTTTTCAAATCGGAATTGTGATTAGTAAATAATATTAGGGATGCACCGATTGCATTTTTTCCTGACCGATCCCGATTACCGGTTTTTGTCAAGCCTGACCGGCTGGTTCTCACCGATTCCGATTTTATTGTACAGCTCGGTCATTTAAATGCAGATTTTAAATTTACTCACGTTTTAGATCAGCGCTCGCCGTCACAGGAATTTGTTGACGGTCCCTTAACCGCCAACGCTTGTTTGTCATGTGTTTACAATTTTACAAGGCAGCGTCCGTTTAACAGGATGGTGCATGGAGCAGCGAGGAGACACGAAAAGATATAGTTTAAATGAACTGACCAAATCTTTTAATCTTCGAGCCATGTGTAATAGAACTGTCGCTACCCGTAGGATAATCTACACCCTGCGTCGCCACCTGCGAGTCAAACAGAGACAATATGACTGTCGCGGTACAGTAAAGACTGGCTATTAAGTATGCTAACTGAAAAATAAGCCACGTAACTTCATTTTTTTCAGTGAGATGAATAGGCTACTATGCAAATGGTTTTGCTCTGTTTTACTTGACATTGACGATATGATATTGAAGCTCGTATGTATTCTCTGTATAAAAAGGACGAGTGAACATGGAAGTATTACCAGCGCATGCATGGGCACCGCAACTGTGTAAACCTGTAATGTAACCGGCTATATTTTACCGGTTGCCGATCGCGGGTTTTGGAGCAAAAACTGTCCGGTTCCGATTGGTGTCCGGTCAATCGGTGCATCACTAAATAATATCCTGATATATTTAGGCTGAATACCGATACACGATATATAGCAGTATTTCTATAAAGTTGGTTAATTGTTCAGGAGAAGAAAAAACAGGAAACCGGGTGGTAATTTGACATTTCTTTATTTTTACCGACTTAATTGTAGTTGTACATGGTTAGATCTATAGCAGAGAGGTTGTAAATATTGCAGCTATAATGGCAGTTTATTAAATTTAATCCACATTTGTTCTTGATTACAAGGTATCTTGTAATACTAGCTGGCTACCTGTATCTGTCAGAAAATGAGCATGTGACTCAGTGTCTGTTCTCTCTTTGGCTACTCTGAAAAAATGTTCTCTCTTATACAGATATAAATTAAATATCGATATATCGCCCATCCCTAGCGATTAGCACATCGCAAGGCATATGATTGATAAGCGTGTCTGACCCAGGTTTTAATGTCTCTGCCAACGTCTCTTAAAAGAACACACTGGGGTTTGCATATGCAGCTTTATGACAGCTGAGTAGCTAGAGTAATAAATCCAACAGGGGAGGGATGTGTTAATCTATTTATAAGTGGATTTGATTAATTAAAGATTGAGCTTAGATATGACTTTCATAAATTGATTTCACAACCACTACAACCAGTGGTGAAATTTGGATTTTCTGGAGAGTCCTATTTTTCAAGAATTGGTGGTCATAGGCTATGTTGTATGTATTGTTGTATTAAGCTGCTGCTACTCAACAACAATCTTCAAATCAAAGCTTCAAACCAAACATATTTTTGCTATTATGCAAATAATATCAATTTTATTTTTTAAAACCCATGTCGTTTGGTGAGCTTGGCATTTGTCACCTTCTCAAGCGTTTAAATTTTGTAGCTACTTCTCAGCCATTCATGATAACCCAGTGGTTGCGGTATATTTCTCGTTGTATGTCATTTTGACGGGCAGTAGTGATGCGCGGGCTGACCCGTAAGGTTGGCGCAGGTCGACCTTTGGATGAGCTTGTCAGAAAATATTGTGGATGTGGGTGGGTCAAAATGAGGCAAAGCAGCAGCATTCTGCCAAGTAATATATATCTACTGAATCATTGCATGCAAGCGGGGATTCTCTGTGATCGCTACTGTGTGTGTGCTTGAGAGACACTCAAGCACACACACACACACACACACACAAGCAGTGGTGCAGATTCTCTTATGTCCTAGCTGTCCACGATTAATCTGCATTAGCCATAACGAACAATAATGTTGGTTCTCAAGAGTTCTCAATAGGATTAGATTTTAGAATACCCTGCTGTGAAAACTAGTGCGCCTATTATTGTACCTCGACTGCTCTATCAGTCTTTGTTGTGCTCAGGTGCGCTGCACTGGCCAATCACAGAAGCAAGCAACCACTTGGATTTATATTTTGGACAAATAAGAAGATTCTCATTTCATTGCCAGTGACTGCCCTCACTGAACCTCTTTGGATCTATACGAGTCACACAAATTACCTATTTTGGATTCAAAACGGCGATTCACTTAATGTCACGTCAGCAAAGCAAGCGGAGCACAACCATCCACCGGGCTTCGCGGCCACTACTACTACCAGCTATTTGAAACAGGTTTATCTTTGTTTTTTGCAGAACAAAAATACTTTTATAAATATTTGGTCGATAAATATTCGTAAAAAGCATGTGCTTATACGAATAATGTATTTGTCTGCATCTCTAAACTAGGCTACATTCAGTTAATGGTTGGTGCTGCTGAGTGCCATCCATTGAGCATACACCTTCATGTGACAATGTGGGTTAAACCCAAAAAAAAACAAGCACCAATTGATTGGATTTCCTACAGATATCTAACTTTTACGCCATATCTGAATTATTAAGACGAGATGATCGATTGACTGTGAAAACATAATATCAATAGCCTATATTTGAATCTGAAATGAATAGCCCAATGTGCTTATTAGACAAAACACATTTTCTTATTAGATTCTTTTTTTTTTTTTTTACATCGTTCAGCTTTTTCCACATTACAGTCTAATTATTTTAGAATGTACATTATAATAAAGGTAAGAGTATCTTTATTGCCCTTGCCTGTCTTTTTTAACAACATAAAGTAGCTTATGCTTTATGACAGAGCTCTTGATACATGGAATAAGACAAGTTTTAGATGTAATTCAAAGCCATAGTAGGTTATATGGATGTATATTTAAGAGGACCACAAAGATCATGTACTGGTATGTGCTTCCCACAGATTGTGGTGGGCCGGCATCAGGCCAAAAATGCCAGGGTGACTTTCCTGTCCCAGTCCGGCACTGCTGTCAACATTATTATGATGAACTGTAAACTCTGGCAGCTAAGGGACCGTAAAAAATGCATAAATCCAAAAAATAATGAAATAGGAACCGGCCAGTCAAGCTTTATAAAATAAGATAACAGTAATTGAAGTCAGCCAGGAAAAAAGCAAGCAGTGCGCACCCCTACTTTAACAATATCGTGATAATACTCAGAACCGTGATGATAACTTTGATCGCTATCATGGTGATATGAAATTTAATATTTAGTCTCCAGCAGGGAAGCGCTGTTACATACCTGCTCCAGCTGCTCTGCGCTCCACTGGGCCTCCCCGATCACCCGCTTGGCCGCGTAGACGCTCATCCCTGGTGGGGGCTGGGGCAGCCCCTGGGCAGGGGGTGCTCCAGAGCTCCCCTGGGGGGAGGAGGGGGCGGCGCGGGTAGGGGATTCATTCAGCACAAACCTAGAGAACCCAAATAATAATTTGAGGTCAAGTTTGTTTACCACTGCAAATAATAAGCCTGTGTCAATGTGGTAAGATGTTTAAAGAGGCAGTTTTGACCAAAGTGCTGTACACAATGCAATTAACAATAAATATCTAAAATCAAATTAATCAATCAATCAATCTTTATTTATATAGCACTTTTCATACAAATTCATGTAACACAAAGTGCTTCACACTACG
>JAODLL010079680.1:0-15775 GCA_026546735.1 Forbesichthys agassizii | reverse complement strand
AAAAAAAAAAAATCGAAATTTTTATATCAAATTATTTTAATTAATTTATTTTTGATACTAATTAATAGCTGTCAGATTGGTTTGATGACAATAACCGCAGTTGTATACTCTCTGTTATGTATTAATGAAAATGGCTTGGAACAAATAAATACAGTATAAAAGTTTATTCACCTGCTAAGCTACATCCAATTTCACATTTAACTCTAAATATCAGGGAAAGGTAGGCTACGGGCTGCAAATTATATATTTATATTTAAACATTGGGGTTAGTTATACATTATTGGGGAATGGTGTAAATAACTGCATTCTCTTATAGTTTAAAGACATATCTGCAAAAAGGGTAGAATCTCACAAAGCTAACTAGCATATCCACGTACAGTACCTATGAAGAAAAATATTAATTAAAGCATAAATTATTGTATAGATCAGTGCCACATGACGGACTTCAACAATACGCGACTCGTCAATCATTTGCATTGATTTATAAATGAACGTTTAGCCATCTTGCGTTAAACCTTTTTTGAAGGGTCCTGGCAAATGCCTGGTCTAAAATAAAACCTTCTGGTGTTTGAAACCATCCATACATATTTGAAAAACTAAACATTATCTATCTCAAATTATCGGAAACACCTGTTACAGTTGAACGTTTGCGTAACTATTTCCAGACATTTGACCATTAAAACAGTGTATTCCAGTTTCTCTAGAGGTTCTAGCAATGTATCAATCACTTCTTTAATCCAATGTATCCTGTGTTGTTGCCATGTTGTTGCTGAAGTTGAATCCAATTTGGAGTGATGTGATCTGTTGTCCTTGTGTTTGTGATGATTCTGGCAGCACATTTCTGTACTAATTGGAATCGATTGATGAGTTTGGTTGGTTGGAGATTTGCAGTATTCCGTGAAGTGACAAATGAGGGTTTCGGTGCTTGAGTATGAATCTGACGAGCTCGGGTTGGTCTTTGTTTCTCACATATTTCACCAGGCACTACGGGTTCCATATACATGTAAATCTGGCCTGACTATCTTATAAAGAATATCAATAATATACTTATATTTTTCAAATGACAAACTAAATTCGTCCTACCTTAATTGATTTTGTTGATAAAAGTTCTGTTTGATCAAATAAAACCACTTAAAATCAGTATTACATTGTCTATGGGACCTTGTAAACTCTTTTCATGCCTGGGAATGTTTACATCCTACTGATAAAAGAGTGGCAATTCATTCGGGGACATTTGGGTTTAGATGCATAATTCCAATGATTTATTCAGTTATATCAAGAATTATCTGTCAGGCAGAAAGAAAGAGAAAACCTTATATTTATTCTTTGTCTGAGCATCATGTACTCTGGACCAGTATCATCCACAAGGATTATGTCACTTCAAGAGCTATCTCACGTGTGTTACCTACATTTTAATACCAAAATGGCCTCTGTAACCCCTGTAGGTCTCCTACTCCCTTTAAAAATCCAGGTGCGCTTGCACCATGGGCGGATTGATATTATACCGGTGGGTTTGGGAAAGCGCTGAAGAAGACCATATATGCACCAGCGAGATTCCACCAAGATCCATAAAATATGTATAGGCTACACACGAAAGAACTATATCACGGGTACAAGTGGCTGAAATGGGTTTTCATAAGAGAGAGATCCCTATCCCTATCTATCCCTTAGAGATAGGGTGAGATGCTCGGCTATCCATGAGGAACTCAGAGTACAGCCACTTCTCCTTTGCGTCCAGTTGCAACCAGTTGAGGTGGTATGGGCATCTGGTAAGGATGCCCCCTGGATGCCTCCCTTGGGAGGTGTTCCAGGCACGTCCAGCTGGGAGAAGACAATTGACTAGGTGGAGAGTTTATATCTACACACTGACCTGGGAACGCCTCGTTCGTCCCTTGCTGAAGCTGCTGCTGATGGATAGATGTAGGCTACACACTAATAATATTTCATATTGCACTCTTTATCCTTTGCATGTTTGTGCGCACCTCTGCGTGCATGTAGAGTGTATAGTGCAGTGTGTATTCACGTTGTGCACCTGCCATATGCAATATTATTTTGACAATGTGAAGCGTGTTGGAAGTTTTTGCTGGTTAATTGCGTTTCCACTTCGCGCCAGGTGTAAGATACGTTTCAAGGAAAGCAGTAAAGCAGAAAGTACTCTAATCTTCTAACTCTAACACACTAATGTACTGTTCAATGTAATTGATTTGCACTCCAATAATACACTAAAAACCTACCGTTTGCCTTGTCACAGGATATGAAACAAACAAACTGACCCAGTAGCAGCCATTAGATGTGTCACGTGTCAGACTTGTTGAGGCTAATTAGACGTGTTGGTACACTTACTGAAAAAGGTTTACAGTCTAATGTGTGTAGACATATAGATGGATTCTTGAGTAAATGGATGACTGGTTGATAGATGGAAGATGGGAGGGAACCGACGTTGAGAATTTAGAGTGGGAAGAGTTGAGAGGGAGTGCAAAGAATTTGAAATGCAGGAAAATAGCAATTGGTTCAGCATTGAAAGTAGGAAACAGCTGTTTGAACAACATGTTTCCTCTGTTTTACATTTATAGCGCTCCCTTGTTACATCAGCCATGCTGACTTTTCTACTGCAAACAACTCATCCCTCCCATTTCTCAGATATTGTTCACTTCAGCACATTTTCACTTCAACTGAACACTGAAGTATACATCATTGCTTACATTGCTTATGAAATACAGCGACATTCATGAATGAGGCACATAAATCATGTATAATGTTTGTGTTGCGTCTGTTCATATTTACTGTATGCATATTGCATCTATAGACCTGAGGAGCTTGGTTAACTATATTCATAACAAGTGGGTCCAATGTTAACATGACCCTGTGGTGTATTTACACTACATCTGATTAAACCTGCAGACATTTATAATTCAAAGTACAGAGCACTGTTTCAATAAAGTGCACAATCCCTCCAGATCTACCAGGGGCAGAGAGACCAAAATGTGCACATAACATACACTGCACTTACATATTAATCAAAATGTATTCCTGAAGGAAAACCAATGGGGAAATTTGTCCTGCAACACCAGCTCAGTAACTGCGTCATACAAAGCAAAAATGCTAGCCAGCAACAGTGAGATATACAGCTAAATATAATTAGCACAGCTAGTTGGCTAGTTTATTTTGTTTTATTTTTCTTATTCACGTGTGGCTTTAAATGTGTTTGAAATGTCCCCTCTGGTTGAAACCACAACCTACCCAGTTAGGTTATTGGTCTTAAACACAATCACTGTATTGCCAAGCAAGTTTACCTTAAGGAATTGAAAGGGGGTGGAAATGCTACATGTATAAAATCAAATCTGACGAACCACTGCAATGATCTTTTGACTTCTGACGGAGTGGGTGGGGGAATTCTGACTGCCACACTGATAATCACTGTCACAGACAATATGTGGTGTCAGGCCGTGCAGATCAGCCATAAGGAGGCCAATGTGAACTTCTGTCCTGGCTGTAAAGTAGTCCCAGCAGGGACGTGTCATGTTGATGGGCTGGCGTAATAACCGTCCAGCCCTGACTGAGCCATGCCTGCCAGACACGGCTTGACATCAAATAGAGGATAATAGTGGACTGGCATCCAGATAATAGTGGTTTGCTGTCCCTTTTATAAATCTTGGAACATGTACTTGTACTCTTAAGTGTGAATGGCATTTGTGCATGTGTATGGGTGTGTGTGTGCGCGCACGCAGCCTTTGAATCAGATACTGACATCTATCCATGGCCCCCCACAATGTCAGAGATTCATTTTTGATTTTATGTTCATTTTGACTGTCTGTAGAGTCTGCTGTACTCCGGGTTGTAATTGTAATGTAGTTGTTGTGAGTAAATAAATAAAGAATAAAATAATATGTTTTGTGTTTTTCAACTCAGACCTTATTAAAATGTAATTTTCCGTCCCCAGTACTGGTGCACAATTTCACCAATTGCTTTATTATTGAGAAGCGGCTCAGCTTGATGCCGTAACTGGTCTTATAATACAGCTCAACAGGCATCAAATTGAGACTTCACCATGATAAATGTCCATCTTAAAAAGGAGAAACCTGGCGTCTGCATGTTCCATTGCAAGTTGCAGCTGGTCTTGTTTAGGACTGTGGCTAATAATGTAGTCCCTGCCGGCCTTTATGTCAACATTTATACACATACCTGTGATCTACTGTGGCAAAACATGAATACAGGTAAAATACACAGACACGCATGGCCTACTGTGAGCTTCCCCATTTTATAAGCAGAGATTTGTCGAGGTTTCTGAAGGCTTAACTGTATTATAGTGCATTATAAGCCCACTGAGGCAGTTTTTGTGCTATGACAAATGATCAATATAAAATATGGAATGAAAGGCTATCATTTTAATATATAAAGATATTGAGCCAATACGCAAATCGCAAGATGTCTACATAATTATAGTACTGGTATATGACTATAAATAAGATTCTAAGTGGTGATATGAGAAAACAATATCATGGAAAACTAATGCTTATAATATTGGTAGTGACCTGCATTAGTGCAATAGGGATACTTCCTAGGAAAGCTTGTTAAGACATTTTTTTTCCTATACTGTGTTGTGAAATTCTTAGTTGGTAATAGAGATGAAATGGTACGACAATTTCATACCATAATTATAGTGATCAAAATGATCACAGTTATAATATCACGGCATTGTTCAAATGTGCTGAATTTAAGAAAGGAAAAAAAATACCAAGCCTAAACTGCAAATAAATGTTTTACCTGATCAGTCCCCCATATTTTCTAATAATTTATTATCTCAAAAATTGCACTAGCATTGATTGTGCAGTAGGCTATTATACTATTGTGCATGTTTTAGGACAACACAATTATGTATAGCATCATGAATATATTACTAACATATTAATTTTACACATAATTGAACTGTCCCAAAACATGTTAATAACATAGCCTGCCTTCATGTGACAAGTGACAACTTTCATGTGTCAAGTGATAACATATTCAGGGGAGCAACAAAGTTACACATAGTAGCCAACTGTGCTATATTGGGTAGTCTCGGGGAGCCAGCCTTTATTTATATGGCGTAGTGCTAACGGAAGATGCTGAGACTTGACAAGAACACTGTCAGATCGATTGAATGCGCTGGGCCCAGCAAACTCTTTAATTAGTAAGCCTGTGCTACAAAAGGCTATATAGGCTAGCATTTCATGTCTATAAAACACGAAATGTAAAAAGAAGCGTCTGCCCGGAGCGCAGTGTTTTAACCGTTTTAACAAGGCAGTCACGCTCCATCCCGCTGAACATCACACGTGAAATTTACACAAAGTAAACACGGACACGGCTCTGCAGCGCCAGAGAGTCGCAGGCACTCTTCTTCGAGAGGCAAGCATTCGTCCTTCTCAATGCAGAACCGTCAGGAAGTGACGCTCAGTGGTGTGCAAAAGATCACTGTCACTTACTGCCGTCTGCCAAGTGTTTGTTGATTCAAAACAAACCCATATTACGCTGCATCTAGCAGCTTGCTAAATGCAGATGATAGAACTGGTTCATGTTCATGTTCAAGGCTATTATTGTGAGTTTTTCAGCGCAGTAATCAAACATGGTTTTAATGATAATATTTTGAATGATAATACTAACCGTCTGGAATTTTACAGTGGTTTATCGTGTAACTGGTAACCGTTACATCCCTAGTTGGTAAATATATTTCCGTTGGAAACTATGTTTATCTGAATACTGTACATAATGCATTCTATTACAGCAAACCCATAACAATATGCTATATAAATGGTTGAATGGTCAAGACAGTAAAACAATGTACTGTATAAATGGAAATGTGTCTAAAATAAAATCATGCATAATAAGAGTTTCGAGATAAAGCCCAATACTAGTATTTTGTGAACAATAATTAAAGATAGCTCTACCTGACATTCTGCCACTAGATGTCAGACTAAGCGCACAAATATGTCAGACCAAAACAAATGCTTTGTGGGCCTCACACACAAACATGCACTTTCTGGATATGAAAGCAAATAACAGCTCCCATAACAACACACAGAGGGAGGTTGATGTTATTTCCTGCTCAGGATGCAAATTTTCCACTATACTGTATCTTTATATAGCAAATAGTTGTTTAATGTTGTTTGTACATGTTTACCATATAGAGCACTTTCTAGGTCTTGCTATGAGTATAGAGTAACACAGCAGAGTGTCTGATGCCGGGCTGCATGTCGTCATCATTTTCAACACTGTGTATGGTGCTGTGTGCCTTCTCCTGTCTGACCCACTTTATTTCCATACTGACCATTTGATCAGGCTATATCACTAATTTCTTCACCTGTGAGCGTCTCATTCACAGGAAGATATTGCCCGCCTTAGCAACTTCCAGCCCATGCCAAACGCACAGACACTAGAGATTGGCATGATTGCTGTGGGGTATGACAGATGGGTGGAGTTTGAGCTATCTGACCCAATAATGCAGACTGGTGTCTCCATACTAATTCGCAAGTTAGTATTGGATCTCTCAGTTCAATTTGCTTTCCAAGGGGCATTGTCCAAAATGCCCCTGGTCGCAAGTCTTACAATCAATCAGAGCAATTAATTGTGGTTTACGAAAAATGTCTCAACGCTGTCATTGTAGCAAACCTGCACCATACATGGTTGTGATTGGCCCACACAATTCCAGACCGGTTGAAAATCTGTTTGAATGGGAGTGTGACCTGACTTATTTGCCAAAGCAAAAGATACATGAGTTCTCAAATTTGTTGGGTTCCCAGGCTAGAGTATGGACAGTCCCTCTTCAGCATACAGAAACAGATGTTACATGGTGAAAACATGACCTAAGGAAAAATCTAGCAGTTTGAGTGGACAAAATGCTTAATTCAATTAATCATTCATTATAGGGCACTTAACTTATAGACACATGCACCGTACTGTTACAGTAAGCAGAGCCACCCTTGTCCCCTATTATCAAGAAGAATGCCTGAGCTTCCTACCATTACAGATAACACAATCTGAAGAACTCACTAAACAAAGTCTCTCTCTCTCTCTCTCTCTCTCTCTCTCTCTCTCTCTCTCTCTCTCTCTCTCTCTCTCTCTCTCTCTCTCTCTCTCGATTTTATCAGCCACATTTTTAATGCTAAAGCGGGTCTTTGTGCTGCTAGTGTTTCTAGTGTGTGCAGGTTGTAGTGCTTGTATTTCCCATTTGTGTGAGCGCTTTTGTACTTTTTGGTCACATTGCTTTGTTGGATTTTGATTCAACCTAATAATGAGTCAGGCGACTGTTTAGACCTCTGGAAAGTTCCACGTATTAGCCACGACGGTTGTGCACTATAGACAAGAGAAGTTTAAGACATTTAAATGGAGAGAGAGAAAGGGGAAAGAGAGAACTGGATAAAGGGGTATGGACAGACACTTAGCGCTGTAGGAAAGAGTTTTAAAGTGGGCATCTGTTGAGGAGGAGAGAAGAGGTGATGTTTTATTCAGACTCTTCTATGTGTAGAATGGCTCCCAAGAGAGCTGAGGCCCCAGATCCTCCTTCCTTACTCGTTACGTTTGGGAGAAGATGGTACCCCTTTAATCTGCATAGTTTGCTACACTCCTCTCTCCCTGACTGTACTCTTGTTCTTTTATTCTTCCCTTCTCTTTTCTCCTGCTATCTTTTCTCTTTTTCTCAATTCCCCTTCATTTAATTTGGTCTTCATCTTCTATTTTACTTTGTCGTTCGCTCTGTAATGTGATAAATCTCTCTCAAGGCCGCTAAAGTCCTACTTTTAGAGTAGACACTCACTGTCTGATTTTGGCGGTCACCATTTCTTTATCATTCCCTGCCTTCTTTATTTCTGTTTTAACACCAAACAAGTGCTGCTGAGTCACTTTATGTTTAGGCTGTTAAGGCCCTTTCAGACAGGTTGCGAGATGCGCTGCGCTCGCCGCCGAGTTAGCGCAGATTTCTCCATGCCCTTCAGACAGGACACGGCTGTGCTTGCCATGTCTCTAGGCAACGAAGAGGCTACACTACCATAGTTTGAAGAACAGACTCCCGCTAGCTACTGCCCTGCTAATCAACAAATATACATTTTTCTAGCGTTTTAAATCATTACAAAAAAGAATCTTAGTTAAACCAATATTATGTTTGTGAATCGCTTGTTAATAGCCTACGATATTTATATCCAGATTCCATTGTAACAAATGACATGAATGATACAAGTGAATGTGTTTCAGAGCGCAGCGGTGCCGCTGTTGCGTCCTGTCTGAAAGGGCCTTTGGGTAGAGATTGCAGATTTGAGTCTTTTGAAAGATTTATATCGTTTCACTACATTCAATGAATGGATCAGTTCAAATCACGTTCACCAAGTCTATTAGTGACATTTCCGGTTTCCCTTAATGTCACGAGTCACTCACAACAAGAGTTTGAGTGAATGACTCACTCGCTCACTAAACAATTAATACATTCTTCCTCAGAGTTCACACATGAAACTGCGTTGGGTCACAAATACAGTATAGCAATCATACGTAGGGATGTCAAAATTCAGAAAACATGACGGTACTCGTTTTTGTAGGTACCGGAGATACAATCTCAAATTTCTGGTATCGTGACATCCCTAATCGTACGTGAATTGGTCAGTTCTATCAACCGATGTCGTGGATTTACATATGCCCACAGCCTGCTTCCAAATGGATATTTGCTCAAACATAAAGTCTTTTAAAATGAGGAAAGCCATGCAAATTGACATATTTTAAGAAGCTAATCCATGAACAGTATGGCAAATCATCATTGAAATAATCATTTAATTTACATAAAATATTCCATTCCCTTTGAACACAATCTTCATGACTGAAATATACTATATCTACTGATAGCTAGCTTCCACGCTTCAAATCAGTGGTTTAAATTCATCACAGTTTGCTAGCAAGCATGTTTAAGATAGCTGATTGGGCCTGTAACCCTGCAAACTCAAAGTTATGTGTTTTTGAGAAGTGAGCGTGCAGCCTTTAGGTTAAGGCTGCATGGTGCCCTCCCACGTCTAGACAGCGTGTTCAGCTGACCTTCAATGTCCTATTGAGGAAATCTCTCTGGAATACTCTGATCTCTCCGCAATCTGTGTGAGTGAACTTGGCCTTCGCCAGCCACAAGTGCTGGGCTGTTATGCCATGGTTACACTGCACTTTGACATGTATAAATGCCTCTACAAGAGCTCGCTTGTACTTCAAAATAGAATGTCCGGCATCCTTGTTGAATATCAATCAGAAGGCGTTGCAGCTTGGGTGTTTTCCTCACGAGCTGTCCGGACACTAATATCATTGGTGACAGATTTTTCTAGACATCACATTGCACTGAATTTTCCAAAAGAGATGAATAAATCATATTCAATCCATGTTTAATATGGTAAAGGATATAGGTGCATGACTATACTGCACTTTTACATACCTCATTAGAAAAGGCTGGATGTGCATATTAACGCAACAGCGTTGTTAAAGCCTTGACATGACTCATTTAAAAACAAACAAACGATTGGCATTTCAGCTGAGTTGAATGGGAATAGCAATACTGAGACAATGAATATGTGTCTGCTGTCTTAATGCAATGCTGCGATAATGGCTGTAAATAACTTATCTATGATCATAGTATAACATATCCATTTACATCATGCAAATTTCTTGTCCAATGCGGTATAGTAATTACAATTATTAGGATTTAGAAGCAGGTAGGGGTTATGCATCTTCGTCATGGATGCTTACATGTGTTGGGAATCAAACCCACAACCTTCGGGCTGGGTGTGAGCCACTAATCACTAACCTATCTTCCCCCACCTTTTTACTGACCAATCAACTGGCAGGCTTGCTAAACACACAGGCTGTCAAACTGTCAAATTATTGTCTAGTTAAACATTAGGGCTATTCAGCAATCATTGCCTCTAGAAATGAGGCGTATGGATGTACTTGGATGTACTAAAAAGAAAAACTGGTGTGTGTGTGTGTGTGTGTGTGTGTGTGTGTGTGTGTGTGTGTGTGTGTGTAAATCAGCATATGATTTGGAATTATTACGTTTTAGTTATTGAATCAGAATGCTCATGCAGTAGGATCTGACTATGTTTGAACTCGTGCTTACAACAAAACTACACTTTTGTTACCAAAAGCCTGTGATATGGCTGTGTCTTACACAGCACACACACACACACACGTGCACACACACACACACACACACGCACACACGCACACACAGCTTATGATGAAGTGCAGAAGGTCTGGCGGGAATAGCCCATAATGACATGACTGCTTCCCAGCTGCACAGAATCCATGTAAATACGTTGTGCAGTCTATTTATGTGGGGCCAAAGGCCTCCCGGAGAGGATAGAAACCATTATGATGATAGATACCAACCATAAGCAAGCAGAGCCCCAATCCTCTCCATGCCATCCCCAGTGCATGCTGGGAGGCTGTGTTCTGCAGCCGTGTGAGGTGGTTGTGTGTGTGGCAGGGTTAAAAGCATTGTGTTAAAGTCTTGTTTCGGACATTTTATCCCACTGTGTATATAGTGTCTCTTGCCCCCCCCTCCCTCCTTCCCACCACCACCACACACACACACACATGAAAGTCACCCTGATTTTCTACTGCAAGCTGACTTAGTCAGTTAGTTAAGAGCAGTTTGAAAACAGGCAGGGTTGGGGGAGTTTCAGGGAGGGCGGGGGAACAAGTTTGGGGTGAGAGGACGCTACAGTCAGAGTTTTCAGGTGGGTGACTGGCTGCTTGCGCCCTCATGTTTGAAACCAAACAGCGGTGTCTCTCTAAAGGGCCACGCCATTATCTCCGATTCGGTGATTCCAAGCCCCTCCCCTTTTGCCTGTCCTCCAATAACAGACATAAGCTCTTTTAACTGTCCAGGTTATAGCCTACCCTGCTGTTTTGTCATTGGACAGGTAAAACGGGGCAGGGCTTGGAATTGTTCGATTGCCTGTGTTGCGTATGTCGCGCTGGAGCTGCTGTGAGGTGATGTTTTCACACGCAATGGGTGTGTCTCTAAACCCCACCACTGCTGTGTGCTTCTATAGAGGTGTGATTTAGGCACATAGCACTGCAAGCCGGGTTTCCCTGAGTCAGCGCAAAGATGCGTGCAGGCCACAGCCCTGAGCGTTGGACCCCCTACAGGGAAAACAAATTGGTGCTGACGAAGATGAGGTGAAAGTTTTTCTTCCTCAGGGGACCACATTTGTATCCTTCCCATTATACGGCGGAGCTGCTTCTCTGATAGAGTAGGCTGTTACGCGATGAGACGCTGGCTTAATCAGCCAGTTGTTAGCATGTTAGCTCGCTCGCGGTCGCCACTGGGTCTTTGGCTTCCATCCCAATTGGTTTGGAAATGATCGCCCAGACCACGAGGTGTCATTTACAGTACAAACCTTGGGAATTGTCTTCATGGGCCAATCTCTAAAGAGCAATATCAGATGGAGTTATTTAAAATGTTCAATATTATATCAACAATCACAGCTGCAGCTGGTGGGATTTTTCTACAGCAGTGAGGGCAATACATATCTTTACTGATATGTATTACCAATTGGGGAATTTGGGGAATCATTTTGATTCTGTTATGGATGCATACCTGCACCAGTAGGTGTCAGTAAGCAGTCCAAAGTAAATGTAAATTATAAACACCTTAACGGGACCTTTTGATTTTGAATGATTAACAAGAAAGTAATTTTTTTTAGTATTTGAGCAATCAATCGCAGATTGGAGTTCTTTGCTCCTGGGCTTTTCTGATACTGTATATTTAGCTCCGTTTACTCCATGCTTGCTTGATCAGGTCTGAGCTCTGGTTTAATTACCATGTTCCGATGAGAGGCTTTGTTCCCACACAATGCTGAAGACACACACGTACATCTATTCAGACACACACCCAAAGGTACGCATTAAACATGCAAGAATGTATTCAAACGCGCAAAGAGCGTGCGCACACACACACACACACACACACAGGTGCACACACACGCACGCTGCAAACTGATAATTAAAAGACTCTTTTGTCGTTTGACACTGTTACGTTCACCTTTTGTTTTCCCGAGAACGATGTGCTCTCTTATAGTGTTAGTCTACACAGAGAGAGAGAGAGGAGAGAGAGGAGAGAGAGAGAGAGAGAGCGAGAGAGAGAGAGAGAGAGGTACACTGAGTCCTCTGGCAGTGTGGACGAGTTACGTGACACCAAGAGAAAAATGTTTCAGCAGAAAGGAGACACGGGGGGGGAAAGAAAAGAATAAAAGGAGAGGAAGAAGAGGTGAAACACGCTCAGATTTATCAAGGCGCTGCTCCCTGCCTCCGTCTGAAGATAATTGGAAAGGAGCGTCTTGGAGCAGGAGGCAACGGGAGGAGACGCACAGAGGAGAATACATGTTTTGGCAGGGCTTGACAGGTCAGACAACGCACGAGAAAGCCAACGTCAAGACTGTTGGAGTGTGTACTTTATTTGTGTGTGTTTTATTTTTATAGTTGTGACACACGTGTGTGTGTGTGTGTGTGTGTGTTGTCTTCATGGGCCAATCTCTAAAGAGCAATATCAGATGTGCTGTGTGTGTGTGTGTGTGTGTGTGTGTGTGTGTGTGTTGATTGATTGCTGATTGAATGTTCTGCAGTCTGTTTATATATAAACTATTGTGAGTGTATACAGGATAAAAGTATGTACATTATTAATGTGTGTGTTATATTGTTGAATGAGACATGCATCTGTGTTCTTTTCACTAGCTAACAGTACTAGGTTATAATACAATTTCTTGGTGACATTATACATTTTCATGTATTCTAATGTAAGCATGATATAAAACACCCACCACTAATAGATAGATATATGTAAAATATAGAGGATCATTCACACACACACACACACATACGCACAGTAGTTGTCTAATGGTATAATGTCCCGGGATAATGCACGCTGGGATTTGTCTGTCTTGTGTTCCGGCCTGGTTAGACCTCACATACACACACACAGTGTGAGAGCAATGATGTTTATTCATTAGCGCAGATCTCCCCTTCCCCCAACCTGCTTCAGCACCACAAGTTAGCCACTTTTAGTTGGTGCAGCCGCTGGGAGGGCAACAATAGACGGCTAATGCATATGGAACGGGGCAGATTCACCTCTGCGGGAGGAGGTCATCAGTCAAGGCTTAAAACTGCAGAAGAAACACTTTATATTTTAATTGTAATGCTATTTCTTTGTCAAAACTATGAACTTGTTTTAACTGCTGTTCACATTGAGAGTCAGAGTTGGTATGCGGACGCCACAGAGCATCCAGCAGCAGAGCACGAGGTGCTTGGAACAGCCGGCTCGAGCGTCTCCCGTCCTGGACAGTGGAGGTGGCATCTGGCAACAGCTCGCAAGGTCCCGGCCTCTGCTTTGAGACGCTGCCGTGGATCAACGCTAAACTCTGTTTTGGACCTTAGCAGCCGTGCCCTCTGCCTGCCCACATTAGTTTCTGGGGTCCCCGTGTCGCCGCATATATACGCATTGGCTGGGAGGTCGATGTTTGGCCCCTGCACTCGGCCGCTGATAAACAATGAGAATGGCGACCTTGTTTAATGGCGTCGATTAAAGTCACGCTGAGGCTAGGGATTACGCGAGAGGGCTCCGCTCACACATTATCCGCGCGTGTGTGTGTGTGTGTGTGTGTGTCTCTCTCTCCTTCGGCTGGGAGTTATGCGCCACGCAGCAAGCCACAAGTGCTGCCAGAGAGGGGTGTCTTATGTTTTATACTTTTTTATAGACTTTTCACCTCATTATAGCCTTTATTTGACCCCAGGGGTGTATAGAATAGCCATTCTCTTGCGGATCCAATCATGGCAGAGAATGGGTGTGGAGTCAGGCTAGAACACTGACTGAATCTATAACCGCGCCCTCCACATGTGTCCCCCATGCCTCGCCCCTTCGGACAGTAATCATTTAATCTCCCTTCCTCAGCCCTTGTTCCTTTCAGTGGCGTACTCCTCCGCTCATTAAAAGAGGGGGAAAGACACTGATTTATACAAGTGCCGGCATCCACGCAGTGTGAGCTATCAAGGGCATCACTGACCTGACTATAAATAATCAGTTATTTCCGCTAATGACACAACAAGAGTCCCTTTAGAGGGGGTCAAGCTTCCACTTGGCAGCGACCCCATCCACCGCATCCACCCGCTGTGACAAGGCCTCCTCCATTAACAGGGTCTGACACGTCCACCGACCAACAAGGACTAACGGGCAGATTATTTGCTGCCTGTCTCTCCCCAGTGGAAAATAACATCCTGCAGTAGGGTATAGCTCTATGGTGAAATATTAGTTATCCTATAGGACAACAGTTATGTATAGTCCAGGAGTTTACCAGACACTGCTATTAGTGTTTCTAAAATAAATAGATAAATGAGGTCTGAGTAAAGTAAACAAGAGCATGCTTGGTCCCATAGTAATGCCCAGGCTATATTTTATAATTGTTTTTCTTTCCCGTAATTACTTAGCTAAGATAGAGTTCAAGGGCTCAAGATCACAACTGAGGGCTTGCCTGCACACAGGTGACCTGTTGGAAAATTGAATGCACCTAAGGTGCAAGTTGTGCTGACTGTATTTCTAAATCCTCAACAAACCACTGGGGAATGAGGCAACATTTCAAATGTAAATGTTGGTCTGTATCTCTGGTCATGTGTAACTTTCTCTTGTCTTGTGTGTTTTTCATCATTGTACTAGGATTAGTGTAACTGTGCCCAGATCAGTCTCTAAGGTTCAGGTTTTCCAATCGTTCTATTTTGTACTCATCTGTTGGGAACAGTAAATAAGCTTGTTTTACAAAATAATGTATTTTTAATAATTATATTCTGTGCTCCAGCGCGCCATATCCAATTTCTGCATATTTTATTTATTAGATGAAGGTATTCATTACTAAATGCCATGTATATTTCTGAGACAGAACTAATTCATGAGCCTATTTTGCAGATTGCACATAATCATGTTGTATGCCTTAATATAAATATGAACGTATAATACTAATATTTACTAAAATATACACACAGGTATACTAATAGCAATCTAAATATGTTTGTTTGCACATCCATGTAACTTTTCCCATAATAATGTCCTGTTTGTGTGTGTGTGTGTGTGTGTGTGTGTGTGCGTGTGTGTGTGTGTGTGTTCTGTCAATTCAGAGAAAGCTTGAGGTACAACTTCACTTCCTAGTTCACGACCCCCATTATAATATGAGCAGCATGAAATATTTGCATACTGAACTTCTATATTTACGAGTAGAACTGTGTAATTGCTGAACACTGACGCTCACGTCTCACATTGCATTCAGTTAAAATGTTAATGATCTCTGCAATCACACTACATCATTTGTTATCCTGAGGAATGTCATGCTTGCTGTTATGGTCTGTAATTTGTGGTCATTTTCCAGGTGGTTGGGTGAGTAACATCTCAGGTGCAGCTATATAAGAGTCCTTGTGCTGTAAGGAGCCCTGTCATATGTTCATCAGCAGTATATTGCTTCATTAGGGCGGGTCATACTCAGGTGCTAACATGAATTTGAAGGAAATCCTAACATGAGGGGTGTCTAAATTATGTATTTTTTATGAGGAATTCAAATATTAGTTTAGTTTTTGGATAGGATGATTCTAACCTACATCATTTTTGTTATTTGTAAAATGCCAAATATACACGTTTGAAACACTTAGTGTATAGTAGTACTATATATAAGGAAATCATTAATATTTACATAGACAAATGAAATGTACATATCTATTAAGTAATGAACTGCATGAAAAA
>JAODLL010079669.1:0-15779 GCA_026546735.1 Forbesichthys agassizii | reverse complement strand
TGTGACCTCGCTGCTCGGGGTCCCGTGCAGCCGGCAGGTGGATCCTAAGGGCTGGGTGCGTCTGGCGGCCTCCTGGGATAGAGGGCTGGAGCTGCTGTCATGGGGTGGGGTCCATTTTCTTTGGGGGATGGCGGGGGTGTGTTGGGGTGCAGCTTCTCTGCTGGGTGGGGGAGGGCGTGCTTTTGGTCTAGGCTGGGGGGTCTTTTCCCCGGGTGTGGTTGGGGCTGCGGGTCTGGGCCCTAGGGTCCGTGGGGCCGCTTTGTCCCCGGTCGGGGTCACCGCCCCTCCGGGCCTGCTCTCTTGTGGGGGGGGCGGGTGGCCGCCCCGGGGGCCCGGTGATGATCTGGGGGCGCCGGCGTGCCTATGGATTGTGTGGGGGAGGGATTAAAATAAAAATAAAAAAATAAATAAAAAATATCTCATTGGACTGCTGGTTGCCTTTTCTTTGTGCTGGATGAAATCTGATTTGATCTGTTTGTAGCCTATACACAGCCCTGCCTCTGTAAATAGTAACACACAATAGTGAACATCTGGGAAAATGCTGCAGTTGTCTCTTCATTTTTTCAGTGGCTGTATAATGTAATGCTTTTCTTATCTTTCATTCTTATCGTATCTTAGCCATTGTTGAAGTGCTCATTTGCCTGCTGACAGCGGGCCTTAGTACTACATTAGGTGAATGTAATAGTTTGGTCATGACTGTGTGTGTGTGTGTGTGCGCACGTGCGCGCATGCGTGTCTCTTCAAAATGACAAAGTCCGTGACGTGTCCCGATGAGCTGAGGGGCCTGGCCTCCCAGGTGACGGTAGATTACATCCAGCTGGCTTTTCAGGGCCCGCTGAGACTCGCCTGTCTGTCTCAGAGACGTTGCACTGAAGAGGCACACGGGGGCTTGTTATTAACCGCCAAGATGGCCGCTGAGCAGACAGACTTGTCTATAAGGACAGTGTGATTAGGCCGTCAGCTTACTGGTGCACTACCACATCGGGGTACTAATCAACAGTCAAAGCGCTGTGGCAGCCCTTCCCTTCCCCTGTCCTCACGCCTGTTTTGTGTTGTGTGAATCAGCCTGTTTGCTTATATTGTGTTGCTGTTCTTTTCCCCCTTGCGTGTATTGTTTGAGGTTTCTAATAAAACTCACGTTTACGTTTCCACCGTCTACACCAGTTGTGTTTATCTGCCCGATGAAAATTGATAGGACTTTTTTTTTTTGTTAGACAAAATTACTGATAGCAAAATATCAGGCTTCTGATTGGTCAGACTGCATGTCAATCAAACTCCGGCGAAAGGGTCCATTAACAGACTGAAGGTTGTGTTGTTTGGCACTGAACCTTTGATTTGTGATTGGTGTAGGTTACCTGTAGCCTATTTCATGAAGTTGCGTGATTCATTTATTTCCATAAACAACCATTCACACAATTATGGCTCGACTACTCGTGCCTGTCTGTGTCTAGCACGTGTGTTCTTTCCTCAGGTTTCCCTGGTGCTGTCAGCGCTCCAGGCCGGCAACAAGGGCACGCAGGCCTGCATCACGGCAGCCAGCGCCGTCTCCGGCATCATCGCTGACCTGGACACAACCGTCATGTTTGCCTCTGCTGGCAGAGGCAAACGCAGAAAACGAGGAGTCTTTCGCAGACCACAGGTGAGGTGTTCCACCACATTCCTCCTCCATTTGTGCTCAATGCCCACATAGACCATATTGGCAATGTGTGTGTTATGGACAACAAACACAGGTGCATTTTGAATGCACAGAGATACCGTGACGAGACCCTGAGGCCCATTGTTGTGCCATTCATCCACGACAATCACCTCATGTTGCAGCATGATAATGCACAACCACATGTTGCAATGATCTGTACACAATTCCTGGAAGCTGAAAACCCAGTTCTTGCATGGCCAGCATACTCACCAGACATGTCACCCATTGAGCATGCTCTGGATCGGCGTATGTGTTTCAGGTCCTGCCAATATCCAGCAACTTCATACAGCCATTAAAGAGGAGTGGACCATCATTCCACAGACCACAATCAACAACCTGATCAAATCTGTTATGTGTGTATATATTTATTTATTAATTTAAAAAAAAAGTAAACATATGGTAACTCCCCCTGCTCGTTGGCGAGAATTCTAGTGCTTGCTACAGGATGCATTGCTCTACCTGCCATTGGATTGAAGCCACAACCATCCATTGACTTCCTGCACACTCACTGTACTTTTTTTATGTGTGAACTGCTTGCATCTACCAGTGCACAAGAACTACACAGATTTTAAGAACAATATGGACTTTACGATTTGCAACAGGGTTTTGGTAAAGAGTAGGGAGTTTAAAATATTTAAAAGAGAATATCTCCATGACTTCCAGCAAGCTGCTGTTGGCTGCCAAGTCTCTGTCTGTAGACCCTGGAGCAGCCAATGCCAAAAACCTGCTTGCCGCTGCTGCAAGTTACTGTACCAGTCACCACACATTGAAGGTAAACACTAGGAATGCCTTTATTCAATGTATCTTGCTGGGCCTAACAGGACTGTATACTTGTTACCAGCGGCCATCAAGCCATACTGCAGCATGATACACATGAGGTCTCAGCCAGAGACAGACACTTCACCCAGCCATGACTCACCCCCCAAACTAATCAATTATTGCATCATGCATCTGCAGAACAACAGTAGTGTCTATGAGGGAGCTTTTCTTTATACACACTATACGTAATGACTTTCAGTCCTCTTAGAATACAAGTTGTAAAAACCGCTACAGGTGACACACATTATAGGTCGTCTACTTTCTAATGTGCATTAGTCACAGTAATGATTGATAAATGAAAACACATATGATTACACTATATTTAATATTTGTTACAATAAATGATTAGCGCCATTATGACTGGTGCTCAATACTGTCACACATCATAAGGACGTATTCGTTACAGTGAACTACAGCATGCTACCATGTGCTAGTGGCTATGTATGCTTCTTCAGCAGGAAGCCTATTGGCAGATAAACTGCAGTCTGTCCTGACAACTGCGTCTCTCCCACACCCCGTCACTGGTCAAGGCGCCACACAACTGGTCCCCAGATTCCAGTGGACACTGGTGGTGGTGCAGATGTTAGAAAAGGGGATTAGTTCTAAATAGTAAGGGGATTTAAAACATACAAATACCTTCTCATAATTGTCTATACTTCACAGCATGAAGTACAATGCTTTAGACCAGGGGTCAGCAACCATTGGCATGAGTACCACTATCGGCGCGAGGTACCTCAACCAATGTAATTGTTCAAGCACACTAATCCTCCTGCTAAATAACATCTTTCACAGACATGGGCAGTTGTGTGACCTGTTCTTTACAATAGTTTGAGTGACCTACATCCGCACATGCACCCACCTGTCAGTACTAGGAACATTGTTAGAGTATGCTCAGTAGCATTTCGGCAATGGCCGCTGCATGACATCATTCTGTTATATTTTTATGTTTCATTCACTTAATTATCTTGTTTTGTTTATTGCTGCCATTATAACTAGTTGAAGTTTATAGCTGATTACCAAGATTGTTGTTATGTTGCTAAGGGTAATGATTTAAACTCAGATGTGGATGTTTTTATAAGGATGGCAGCCTTGTATCATATTCTAATTAATATATTATTACAATGTCCTGATTGGGAGAACCTTTTTTTTATTTGTATGTTACTATGCATGTTGCATATGGATGGAATACTATTACATTTTGATGCAATGTCATGAATAAAGTATTAAACTTAATGTTGATATGGCACACTAATAAACAAGTACATTTGAAAAGTGCTCTTTATTTAAAAAATGTTGCCGACCCCTGCTTTAGACTATACAGCATTGTATGTTGTGATTACAAACTTAAAACATTTAGTATTCTATATAATAATAATAATGATGATGATAATACCACACACAAAATCACACACAAAATCGGTGTGTGACTGGGTGAATGTCAGGCAAAATACTGTAAAGCGCTTTGGATAAAAGCGCTATATAATTTACCATGTTATACACTTGATTTAGTTTCATCTGTTAAATTGATAACTGGATGACTGTTTGTTAAACTGCCCCATGACCTCTTTATGACAGATAATTGTTATCACTGACACAGCTGGCCTTGTAGACTGAAAAATATTCCATTCTCTGTTTACATCTTTAATAATTTAACCAAATCTATTTCATTTACTTAACAAATATAGCACTAACAGGACCTAACATGCAACTTGCATGGCAGCAATCACCATCTGTGAATGAGTGTGTGTGTGACGGTATATGTCAGGCAAAATACTGTAAAGCGCCTTGGATAAAAGCACTATATAAATGCACCTATTTACTATTCACTATAAGATAATGATTTTGAGTTTTCCCAAAGCTGCAACATTCAGTTTAACCTTTTTTATTTTTTACTTTTTTCCCCCCATCCACGGTTTTTAACAATACTTGCCAATAATTTCCCCTGTTGTATTGGAACTCCACATATGGACATACAACTGGTCAAGTTGATTTATATAGAACAGTCCCATGTGTCACATGGAAACAAAGTGAACACGCTATTTTGGGGTGTGCACCCAATGCACTCATTGCTATTAAGAACATCTCCAAAACAAGGTAAAGGTCTCTGTCTGCAATGTTATCTTATAACACATAAATAAAGCTTTTTAACAAAATAATAACATGCATGATAGGTTAGCCTTAACCGCTTCAGTTTTCTTAATGTTTTCATATGAATTTCAACTCTTTAAACCTGAATGGTTGAATAGCCTTCCCCTGCCCAATATTTTCCATATCTAGGCTGTCAGAGGATTGCTGGATAACTCCAATGAGCCGGTCAGTGATTTCTCATACTTCTGTAGTGCCCAGATAGCAAGGCAGGCTGTCCCTCAATTAAACAGGTTGACTCCAGATTGCATACAAAAAAAAGTGTATTATTACTTACAGGCCTCGCCTGTAAGTAATAATACACTAGACCAATAAAAAACAGTGACAAAGATAACACTGTAGACAAAACATTAAAACACTATTACATTTCATATTTACATATACACAAACATTTCTAACATAAAACATTAATGACAAACAACAAATATAAACCACCATCAACAGGGCTCCGCTGTAGTTATATGCCCCACGGTGGCTGTTCCCTGCGGCCACAACAACCACAAAATATAATTACCACAACAATAAGAATTCACCCACACACCATGAACCAGTAAGGCAGCTTTTCCCACACACCTGCCCTTGATCAGCTCTTAATAGCGCTGCCTGGTGTAGACTGCCCCCACATTCCTTATGTGGATAACACCAAGCCCTTACACTTCTACTGCATTGAGAGTGTGATGGAAAACTCTAAGGTAAGGATATTGTTGAACTACCCCCTGTGGCGTCCTGGACGCCTCCCAGAAGATGGAGACGCAGCTACCGAGAGGAATTGTCTGGGAGGGACGCTACATACCATCCCGCTGGCATATTCAGTGGAGGAGCACCAGGTGTGGCCCAGACGAACAGTATAAGAAGCACAGACTCCAGATGACCGGGAGAGAGTAAGTGGGGAGGTTAGTGGGCTGCTCTCTACCCATAAGTATTAAATGACAAACTGGTATCGACTACGTCCCGGCGGCAGCAACGTATAGGGAAGTATACTGATCTGATCACCTGTCTGTGTGTGTTGCAGTAAACAGGAGGGAGAAGACAAACCCCTGCAGCTACCACAGAACAAGAGCTAAACCAGACAACTTATTATAAAGGGTAAAACGTACCGTTTGGTATCATGTTGTCTTTTCCCCTGACTCGAGGTGCCACACCCTATAGATAAAATCGTCTGGGTTATTCCACACACACACAATATGGCAGAGAGGGTTATGGCTGTGTTTATATTGCTGTGTGTGTACACTCATGTCCAAGCAAGTGTCACAACTGCCTAGTATCTTCCCTCAAACCCTTTCTTCCTTTTCCTTCCCATTGTCACTGTCTCAGGTCCTGGGTGAGTCCATGGCGGCTATTTCCCAGAACTGTAAGACTGGAGACGTTGCAGCGTTTGGAGACTGTGGGGTCAGCCTCCAAGGCCCTGTGTGGCCTCACTGAAGCCGCAGGACAGGTACAGCACCAATGCGTTACATGAGCCAGTGTTTCCCAATCCTGGTTCTGGAGTCCCGCTGCCCTGCACGTTATAGATGTCTCCCTGCTCTAACACAACTGACTCAAATGAATGGGTTCTGCAGAGATTGATAACGGATTGGGAGACACCATTTCATTCACCACTTGTTGTAGTGACTGGATTGTCCTCTTGGCTTCTGCCAAGTTACTACCAAATATACATATTGCATAGTGATGTCAGTGTACCTAGTAGATGAATGTAAACACTTAATCAGTGCAAGCATTAATCAGCAGATGGGGTTTTTGAATCTTTTTAAGTGGCAAACATTTACATAGCAATAAGGATGATCAGTAAATAATGGCTAACTGCTACTTTTTTCCCCAGATGGCGTTAGTGTTTTGGCATCTGAACTCTTAAATTACCAAGTGTAGGTAAGAGTTTAAGTTTACTGGCAAATGTTGATTTGTTTTAGAAACAGGAAAAAAAATCATAACTTACAGTAATTGGGTGGAACTTACTTCATTTTGAAGAGGTTTATGATGGTGTTTTACTGTAGGTTGTTGCTATAGAGGCTGTGAACAACCTATTAATGCATTTAGTCATTAATTTGAAGGTATTAGTCTGGTCATCTTTCACTAAAGAAGCCTTCTCATGTGTCACTTTGCCAGTCCGACACAAGGACATTGACATTCTCATTTGTTTTTGCTTTCTTTTGTATGGTGAACATGTACCTTGCTTTACAAGCCTTAAAGGAACATGCAGCCTTAATCATCACATATGGGGCAATCTTCTTTCTGCTGTGCTTAACTTTCACATGTTGATACTTGAATATCAAAGGACAGCATGGATTGATTTTTCTAAAGCCTTTGTAGAAAGGGTCTGCCCATGGCCTCCGCAGCATATGGCTGTCAGGTAAGGGTTTTATATTGTTCCTTTTTTTATTAACAATTTCTATGTTGAGTTTCTTTGCACCTGGTTTAACCATTCTCCATGATTCTTCCTTGACCACCAGTCATCACATCAAGCTTTTCATTTTTCTCCTTGCTAGAACGTGTTGTATCATCCTCTAAATCCATTGACATACTCCCCACCGCATTTTGGTGAACTACCGTCTCTTCAATGAACTTGTTTACACTTACTTCCTTTCTCCTTTACTAAATTTCCATGCTTTTTTTTTTTTTAAGACTGCATTGTTCCGCTATCTTCATTGTTCTTTAAAATAGGCTCACTGACAGACAGTGTTTCAATCCCATTCTCATTGTCCTGGAAAAGTGGAACGTCTTTGTTCTCCACCATTACACTTAGTTCTGCAAACCCCATTACCACATCCACCTTCTCAGACCTCGTCTCCATATTATCTTTGTGCGGTGTCAATATATCCATTTCCTTGCATACAAAGGTTGCAGACATATGGTCTTCTTCCTCACACATATCTATCTCTATATCATCTTCTCCCTTAAGTCCGGGTTGAGGAGAGCAAACAATACACCATTGACATTATCATCCTTGGATACAGCACATGCAGTAGGCCTACTTAACTTCTCAACAGATGACTTGCGCCCTGTCTCTATGCCATACCACATATAGCCATCTGCTAAAGTCTTGTTCATTTCTTCCAAATATACTTGTTTACAAGTACAACCAAATATCAGAATTCCATTTTGTGTTACATTTGGAAAATTCAAAGAAAGAAAGAAACTCAATAACTACCTTCAATCCTCCAGAGATTATCCAGAAATCCCTTTTTCTTGTGACGGCCCATGATTTCATTGTATATTTCACAATCTATACAATATATGATCAAATGGATTGAGATTAATCACTTGCCAAAGCTCTGATAGCTGCAACTACGCACAATCGTTCCAATATATTTACCTTATTTCCCTCCAATTTTTTAAATATTTTTTTTAGCACATACACTGCCGCTAGTGGTGAAAACATGGATCGCTATGTGGGACTTGACCTACCTGCATTATATCAGTGCTGTATAAGTATCCTTCCATTGAATATACTGTATATTATTGTCTTGAATTATGTTGGAGTTGATGTTTAGTTTCAGTACAAATTTTCTATATAGTATGGCGTCAAGGTACGGTGAGGGCTTCAGTATTTCACTTTAGCCAAAACTTATGTATTGGCCCATGTGGAAAGGGCAAAAAAACCCATTAATTATATATCTGGTTACATAATAAGTGGCATATTCAATAATCACTAGCAAAGGTCTTCTTTATGTAGAGGTAAAAAATAGGGATGGTCAGATAGAATGAAACTCCTGGTTACTATAAACCTCAGATGGAATAGTTTGTAAAAAGATGGTAAAGTGGTTATAAAATGCAGAAAAATTCCCAATATATTGCAGAGGGGTTTATTTAACCAAATAAATAACTGTCTACAGTATGGGCAAAAACACTACATTGGAAGAGCTCAGGCTGAAGGTGCCAGGTCATAATGTATCCCTCTTCAACTCTAGCCTATTGACATTCTTAAGCAGTGTTACTCACTTATATAGCAATCTGTAATACATTCACATTTATTCCAAGTTGTGTGACATGGTTCAACACACCCTGTGTGTTTAAAAAGAACAAATCCGTTGGAAGGTCAACAAAGGGAGGAATCCACCCTTCCAGGAGTAGGGCAAGAAGAATTACCAAACATTGAATGAAATGCATTACATTAGGTAATTAATACGTTGTGGGTATGAATAAATACGTTTTGTATTAGTCAGTCCACTGTAATATTGATAGATGCCACACGAGGATGTGTCTTGATCTTGAGTCACCTAATAGAACACTTAAATGGACAAAAGTCAAATCAATTCCAATTTAAGTCTAGTTTGTAGAAATCTAGAACACCACATACATAGCAATCAACTCAGATTTATAGATCAGACAATAGTCAGTAATTTAGCCAGCAGAATGGCAGGGAACACTCCCCATGTTGTTCATACCTTGATAACTCGACTTACAGCATCATCATAACCTATACTAGAGTTGAGAACAAAACATGAAAAACAAAGTTTGGACTGGTGATTTTGAAAATAAGCCTTCAGTTAAAAATGTAATTTCTCACATTACTATACATACAAATGCACATCTCATTCTCAGTTATTTGTGCATTTTAATTTAGTTGCACATTTATTTACACCAGACGTGCAAAGCATTTTGCTTACACAGTTTGCCACCTGTTGCCTACAATGGCCTCATTTAGGTTGCTCATACTGTGCACGGGCTGGTGGTGGGACCGACACACTTTGCAGGGCAGCCTGATGACCTCATTGAAAAGGATTAGCTTTAAAATTGAAATGTAAGAGAAATTAATAGGTAATTAGTATTTTATAAATAATTCACCATGTAAAATGAAAATAGACCGTATCAGTAGAGCATGGCATCACCCTTTGTGTTTTGTGTAATTTTAGCTCCTCTTCTTTGTTTACATATTTGGTCCTGCCCTGAGTGCATTATGCTCTTAGTGTGACATCTAGTGATCACATGTCATATAGAGCCACTTTACACATTTTGGTTACATCAGTAGCACTCCACTTAGCATCTTTACCTCACTGAGAACTCTCTTGTTGACCAGTACCTTTTCAAGACTGTAGGTTGGCTTAGTTGCTATAAAAAATGTGTTTCATTAAGGGAAGTGGTAGAATATTATATAGAGAAACTTCTGTATCTGAACATGACAGTCAGTCACCATACATGCCACATTCATGTCAGACTTCCAGTAACTGCCGATTAGCCCCTCCTTCTCCATAATAACACTGCTGCCAACCCCATTGCTCTAAGAACACAAAAATGCATCAGTTTACATAGTTTAGTATAAACTGATATTCAATAATTTACAGAACAAACCTGCACAAGTTGAATTTTAACAATGTTGTTTGTGTCAACGTCCATCATTGATTACGAGCCAAACTTTGCACAGTGACCAGGGCTATCAGCTCATGTCCCCTGCAAGGGTCACATTTTCCTTGTCACGTAGGCCCTGGAAGAGGTCTGTCAGCTGTGTCAGACATCATAAATTAAATAAAAAATTGTACAACAGATCACTCTATATTTAGAATAAAATGGCTTAGAAATGATGATTCTCTGACTAAAGTGTAAAAAGTTATTTAAGATAAAGCGATTATATTGCATTTGAATTGTTTTATTGATTATTGGTAATTAATAAAGACGTCAATCATCAAAACAAGCTTTCAATAGTTGAGCCACATGTTTGTAGAATAATTTGCATCACGAAAATGTCACTCTTCCTAGTACTACAATTTTTAAATACCTGCTGACATTTCTTTATTCACATGCTTACTCTTTTACCACGGTGCCTAAATGTGGAAGGGAGCCTGGACGGAGGTACGAATTTAAATGTCTGTTGAATCTTGAATATGAAACTGATTTCACCTCGGTAGGCCACCGTAACGATGGACAGCCGGTTAGCGCTGTGCAGTAGTCTATTCTTAATTTAAGAAAATCTCACTCTGACACCTCAACATTATTAGTTAATTTATAGAGAGCCATTGGTCTCCTTGCTAAGGCCAACGTTTTGTTATCCGCGGAAGCGGGGTTCGTGTCCCAACTCCTGACGGGGACGGAATCTGTCATGTATAATTATTTCAAGTAGATTTTTTATTAATTTGCCGCAAACATTATGTTGCTTACTTAAATATACAGTTGATAGCATTTAACGTTTGGGTTTTTCAGTTTGAAATCGACACGTTACAAAGCCAGACTTGACTTTGTGGTGTGCTCTGCACATTCTCACGGCAGCTCGAGACTTCGCAGTGCGCTCCACACATTCACGTCACGATAATTTTGATACATCACACTTTGTCTGTGAAAACCAGCATACGATACCTTTTTGTGTGTACACAATGTTGATACATGAGGCCCGTAGTGCTGGGGTTCAAATACCACATCACCATTGACATTAAGTCCCCGTACCTCATGTTTAAGATTTTTTGATAGCCTAAAGTATGTTAAAGTCCCCATGGTTCACTTGACTGAAAGTTTGTTTGCATTGTGATTATCTCACAATTTAAAGTGAGTGAGCATTAGAGCACTAGGATTTTTTGGTTTTGATTATGTATTAAAATCAAAGGATATTATTTAATATCAGTAATGAATTGATGCCATCTACAGTATTAAGGTAGTTTGACTACAAGACTGATTTCAATTCCATCTTCAGTTGTCAGTTAAATTACTCACTTTCATCATTAAACTGTTTTTTTTTATGTATGTATTTTCACAGGTGTTTGAAGGCAAATGTCTTGTAACAGACAGTGATGCTCAAACTACTGCACAATGCTCTAAGAGACCTGGGGATCCTGGGATCCATCACCGAGAAGTTTCCTTCCATTGACGAGGTATTTAAATGGACTTTAATGTAGTATATTTGGTCATCTCGGAGTCATTTGTGGGACAATATGTCTATGAAGGGGCATGTCCTGTGCATTTGTCATGGCTTAAACTAATCAAATGAAACGTGTAAAACTTTGTTTCTTACAATGCCACTACGGTAACATCCAGACATATACAGTACCAATATTTTAAGATGATCTTAATAACATAACATCTAATATTACACCTGCACTAGGAGTTGTCACGGGGTCCCCGTACCTCATGTTAAATTAAGATTGTTTGTTGAGCTCACAGGTACATTGTCCCCATGACTCTTGATAGCCTAAAGTGTGTTAAAAGTCCCCATGGTTCACTTGACTGAGTGTGTTTGCATTGCGAATATCTCGCAATTTAAAGTGAGTGCTATGCATTGGAGCACTATAGGATGTTTTGAGTTAGTCATTCTCGAGAATACTTAAACACATTGCGAAGCCATGCGGCGTTGTGAGTGGTGTTCACTACTTTGTTCATGTATATATTTATAGAGCCAGGACTGTGTAGGGAGCACCTGACTCATTTTTATTAAGGGAGAATGGTAAAATAGCAAAATGCAAGGAGATATTTGGTGAAATTGACAGTGAATTAGCTTGCAGTAACTGACTATTATTTTAAAAACAAAATATGCAATTTGATATCAGTAATGAGTTGATGTCATATATTAAGGAAGTTTGTGACTGCAAGATTGATTTACATTCCATAGTCATTTTTTCTCACATTTATCATGAACCTGTGTTTTAATGGAACTCAAATTACACAAGCCAGTGCAGTGAACAAGGATTTTAAAATACCAAGGTTGATAAGGACTAATATACTTATAATAAAGTGGTTAACTAAATTCACTGCTTACATTGTGAACCCTTTCAGTGAACAATAATCCTAAATTTTAAGGGCTATATTAAATTCCAGTTTAAATCTAACATTTGTTTTTAGATTAAAATAATAAGAAATACTAGTTTCCCTAATCTTATATTTTTGCACATATTAACATGGTCATCTCAGAAGATTTAAGTGTTTTATTCCACCCCAGATAGTGAAGAGGAATTTGTCCCTAATTCTGAATTCAGCTATGCAAATTTTGTTTTGACTTTGAATGGACGTATTTGATTATTTTATATTGTACATTCAAGTAAGGGTGTTGTGAAATGTTATGTTCTATATGGCCTTTTAATTTATTTTGTCTGTTCAAAAGGTAGCAATATTTGTCTAAGATAATGAGTATTGTGCATGTACAGTACCTGACTAGTAGTTCTAGTGACATGTGTTTCGAAAGAAGACAATGAGATCTGAATCATCATTTTAGGATGTTCATAAATGTGTCTTCTGATTCTCTTCATAATTTGACTATTTGATTCTCTATATTGTCTTGCGCCTGACAGACGACCTTATGATATGAATAAACGTAACTCATATTTGGAAGTTTTGTCCCTTGTGTTTAGATTAATCTAAAAACTCTTCATACATTGCATAACAGAATACATACATGCTTCAAGATGTAAACATCCACAGAAAGTAGACATTTGTATTTAGTAGGTTATTAATTCTTTGTTTTAACTGCTTCTTTGCAATACATTTTATACCACTAGAACACCTTATTTCACTTTAGATTTGTAAGGAACATGAATTTCTGGGTTATGCCCATGAAACATTTGCCAAATGTTCTCTCACAATGCCAAAATTGTTTTGCTGTTGACTCTTGTTTGGTGGATTGGATTACAGGGATTGTATTATTGAAGTCTGAAGAAATAATACATTGGCTATATAACAATTGATTCATTTGTTAATCAGGAGTGTCAGCATATGGCAGGACCATACACAATCACAACAGCCTGGCATCCCCTCCTTATGCTGGTCACCACTGCTGTGGGATGGCATCCTATTCTTCAACCAGCATTTGTTTAGTTTATTTAGCCTGGCAACCCGACTAATCTTCTGAGCTCATGTTTGATTTGCTCTGCATATTAGGTTTGGCTTTGCTCCCCTTGTGGATCACCTGTTGCTTGCTCTACAGACTGTGCTACTGCCGCCTCAATTGCATACAAAGACATTTTGTACTGCAACTGTTGTCAGTTTTGGAAAACAAAAATTAGCTGAGCAATTCCACTTTAATTGAATTTGTGAATTAGTCAGGCAATGCCAATCTAAAATGTAATTTGTTTTGATTGCCCTGTATTCTGTATCCTGCTGTATATACTTCTGAATACCATACACCGTATTCATACACTCACAGTACACCACTGCCGTACACCACTAGCACATTTAGTAAAATAATGTAAGAATATGAAAAATATATTTACACTTTTGATGAAGCATTTCAGCAGTATGGGTAAGAAACAAACCCCAAATTGCTCCTGATCTAGCTGGTTGGACATCTTG
This sequence comes from Forbesichthys agassizii, assembly GCA_026546735.1. Lineage (NCBI taxonomy): Eukaryota > Metazoa > Chordata > Actinopteri > Percopsiformes > Amblyopsidae > Forbesichthys > Forbesichthys agassizii. The sequence continues at coordinate 1,918 of JAODLL010079669.1, read as the reverse complement.
CATTGCACCCACCATCAATGTTCAAGAGAGGGTGAATACAGCACTTAAAATATACAGTTAATTTACCATGAAGTGCAAATGTAAGGTTGTAAAAGTTTTAGTAAGATAATTCCTGTGTAATGCAATGCAGAGGGAATATCTGAATTTTTAAGTAATAGTTTACTTCTTTAGGGGGTTCATGAGAAAGTTAATGGGAGTAGTTTAGTTGCACATCTGGATAGTCTGAGGCAAATTATTGGAACATGTATCTGGCATGAAAGGTTAATCTATTTAAAACCAAAAGAAGCACACTTGATACACAACCTTCGTAGTCCCCATGTTGCTGTATAAACAGGGGGTGTGTGTGTGTGTGTACACATGTTAATGAGGTCCCCAAGTTTCATAAATTCATTTACAGATGTGTGTATGCAAATCAAGTCCCCATAAACAATGTGTTTTTGTGTTGTCCCCAAGTGTATGGTTTCAGACAGGATTAGGAAATTTTTTTCATCTAATCTAGAATTTAAAGCGATATTTGTGTTACCTAGTGAGAGATGAAGTTGCCAGATTTTTCTCGGATCTGTAGGACCTCTGGAAAGGGATGTCCCCGTAAATGATGGTCTGGACATGTGTGTGTGCTACGCGCGCCTGCCTCTCCATGGCTTCCAGCAAGCTGCTGTTGTCTGCCAAGTCTCTGTCTGTTGACCCTGGAGCAGCCAATGCCAAAAACCTGCTTGCTGCTGCAAGGTACTGTACCAGTCACCACACATTAAAGGTAAACACTCTATGGATGCCTTTATTCAATGTATCTTGCTGGGCCTAACAGGACCGTATACTTGTTACGAGCGGCCATCAAGCCATACTGCAGTATGACACACATGAGCTCTCAGCCAGAGACAGACACTTCACCCAGCCATGACTCATCCCTTAAACTAATCAAATATTGCATCTGCAAAACAACAGTAGTGTCTATGAGGGAGCTTTTATGGTTATACACAGTATACTTAATAACTTTTAGTCCTCTTTGAATGTAAGCTATAAAAGTAGCTACAGATGACACACATTATAGGTAGTCTACTTTCTAAGGTGTTTTAGTCACAGCAATAATGAAACAAATGATCATGATATGATTACAGGATAATTCATATTTGTTACAATAAATGATTAGTGCCATTATGACTAGTCCTCAATACTATCACACATCATAAGAACATATTCGTTACAGTGACAGTGAACTACAGCATGCTACCATGTGCTAGTGGCTTCTTAAGCAGGAAGCCTATTGGCAGATAAACCGCAGTCTGTCCTGACAATTTCGTCTCTCCCACACCCCGTCACTTGTCAAGGCTCCACACAGCTGATCCCCCGATCCCAGTGGACACTGGTGGTGGTGAAGATGCAGTTATTATTAGTTTTAAATATTAATAATGGGATTTAAAATGAACAAATACATTCTCATAATTGTCTAAACTTCACAGCATAAAGTACAATGCTTTAGACCAAGGGTCAGCAACCATTGTCACGAGTGCCACCATGGGTACCTTAACTAATGGCACACTGGCAATAAGTGCAAGAGAATTATTTTGATGTAAATGTTCAAGCAGTCTACTCCTCCTGCTAAATAATGATTTTCACAGTGGGCAGTTGTGTGACCTGTTTGTTACGGTAGTTTGAGTGACCTACATCCCCACTCGCATGCAGCAAACACCCACCTGTCCCACCAGCTAGTACTAGCAACGCTGGTGGGCTCAGTAGCATTTCAGCAATGGCAGCTGCATGACAGCATTCTTTTATAGATCTTATATTTTTGTTTTTCATTCACTTGACTATCTTGTTTTGAAAATTACTGCCATTATAGCTACAGAAGTTTATAGCTGATTATCAAGATTGTTATGTTGCTAAGGGTAATGATTTAAACTCAGTTGTGGATGTTTTCATA
>JAODLL010079658.1:0-15780 GCA_026546735.1 Forbesichthys agassizii | reverse complement strand
CCACCCCCCCCCCCCCCCCCCACCCCCCCACACACACACACACACACGCAAGCACACTTAAGGCCTCAACATACTTGCTGTGTTGCGTGGTACGCGGGACGCGCCCGCCTCGAGCACTACATACTCCATGCGACCTGGAATTTGTGTGGTAGCGATATTCCCCAAAACAAAAGGTGGTACTGGCACTTAGACACGGGGGAAGTGTAGGGAATATTCAACTGGTGCTCCTTCTCAGAGATGTTTGTTTGCAGCCACCTCAAGAACAGAGGATGAGCAAATAAATAGTTGACCACTTACATTTGCTCCCTGCTAGGATAATTACTACAGTACACAGTGAGCACAGCAGAGAAAGTACAATACATCTTGTCAGAATGTCTTTCTGTATCTAGCCACAGTACCCTAAAATAAGTTTACGGTTGAGCTTTACTTATGTTGGCCTCGAGCACAGAACAACTTCAAAATAGAGAGCGAGAATAGTGCAGACGATACTAGAACTTCATACTATAAAATCATGAATTAATAATATGGCTAGTTAATAGTCTGGACAAACCCTTTAAGCAAGGATAAATAAATATGATCTACTGCTCATCTCTTTATGTTCACTGATATTAATGCTTAATTAAATATACAACAATGAAAATGAAAAATATTGTACTTTAGTATATTAAACACACACACACACACATACACATATACATATATATATATATATATATATAATTTAAAAGTATGCTTGGCTGGATGTCTTTTTTTTTGGCATTGTTTCAGATTCCCAAGGAAGTCGTGTTGTGACTCAATGTTGATGCAATTACATCAGTTCCTTTTTGGTAGTTTCCTAGTTGACAACCTTATATGGTGCTTCAGCATCACATGTAGCTGTTTCCCTCCATGCACAGCCCAGCATGGGCCTGGGTGCTTCCACAGCACTCACCCACTACTGTAATGCTGTAACAGAGCTTCTGTTTAGGCCCCAGTGGTCTTTCAGATGCTACAACATGCCTTTTTCTGGACAATGTATTTATTTATTTATTTATTTATTCTATTTTTTGAAAGCTTTACATTACCATCCAAAGCTTTTCATTATTTATTTTTGAACACTGATAAAATACAACTATTTTTTATTTTTTGTGTTTGGTTCCTAACATGTATTTTTAATGATGTTGTGGTAATAAATAAATAAATAAATAAATATTAGCATGTTCCAGTAGGTTACTAATCTAAATTGTAATTATAATATAGTCTAAAGTACACATTTCTTTGACATAAACATAGTACCCTGATTGCTGAAATTTGTAGATGGCATGAGGAATATAATTTTGTTGTAAACACAAATCTTTCAGCGAAGTAGTAATGGTCAATTGTAAATCACAGTGTATGCATGTAGGGGATTAACTCATATCACATAGCTCAGGAGATTAAGAGTTTGTAAGCTAGAGCTGGAGACAAACAGCAGAGACTCTAGGTTTTTTCATTCACACACAAATGTTTTCCATTTTGGAAGTTCTACAAGTTAGCGTGAAAATCCAAAAGTAAGTATTATGCTTTGTTTTTGTTAAACTGTCTTTTAGTAACAATATTTAGTGTACAATTCATTAAAACAATGTATGTTTTTTTAAAGGGGTTTCTAGGACACAACAGTTTTGTATATATGAGCATTTATGCTCATATATGCTCACACTTTCATTTTTATTTCATTAAAAAATCTAACCTTAATTTATATCTTCTCATCATAACTCTAACCAGACCAGCAGTTTCATGTACAGTCTTAAAATACCTAAACTTTATCAGAAGCATCAAAATAATCACTCTAATACAAAACAAGTTAAATCGACATCATGTGCTCTCTTCCCAGCCTTAAGATACAGTATCTGTATATGCTCCTCCACAGCAATGACATTTGATCCTCAACGTTCAGTAGCCTGACTGATAGCGTTAACTCCAGCTCACTGATATTTGATATTATCTTTAATACTAGTCTGTTCCAGAAAACAGATGTCAGCATTATCATTGCAGTATTTATGTATTACCCTGAATTCATTATGTATTGTATAACTTCCTGTATCATGTAGAGAAGCTTGATATACCTGATAAACAACAACGCCCCTTTACATGGTAATTTGGCCTCTCCATATACATAAAACATGATATTGGGAAACATCAGAGTTTGGTTATTTATTACATTTCTACCTTTTAAATTTCAAACTGTATCATGCTCCTTTTATTGACAATATTAGATAACTACAGGGATCTTCATCAGCACCTATTTATCAAGATTAGCCATGAATTTGATTAAATTCATCCTGAAAATGGCCAACGATCTCCCCAATCTTCCTTACTTGTCAAATAATAATAATAATGATTAATAATTAATTGTTTTTGTAAGGACTACTTGAATGCATAGATGTGCATCTATGCATTCAAGTAGTCCTTACAAAAATAGAGGCAAACCACGAAACAAGCCATGGCCTTGTATTGTGGTCACTCATGTGTTAATTTCAGCTATGTGAAAAAGCAATGGAAATACTCAAGAGAACACATTGGTGAAGCAACAGCGCTGGGATTGCTAATAATAGTGGGCTAAATGTTTCTGGGCTTGTGAGACACACCCTTTCCAGACAGAAAATGTCTCAATCTAGGTTTCTATAAATGCAAAAATAGCCATATCAGTTATTTTAGCAGCAGGTCGTATTATATAAGGTGGCCAAACACTAATTTCTCAACAAAACAAATAAAACAATGCTTTGATGATTTAATACAAAAATATTTTAAAGAAAATAGCAAAAACAGGTGTGTAAACGTTTCATTACATGCAGTCATGTGTCTACCAGTTTATTTTGTATGAAATATAATTGGAAAACAATGTTGAAAGATGTATTTTTTGCGTGGTACAGCAACCTTTTAACTTCAGTGCTGGGCCGTTGCTTTTCACGTAAGCCTCAAACTTTACTCAGCGCAGCATTCAGGGTGATGTTAGTGACAACAGGAGGTAGCAGGGTTCTAGATTCAATGCCCAAGTGTCCTGGCGCAGTACTCGGGGCTCCCGGCACTGACACAAATGGCAAAGAACGCAGCTTTTATTAGCCTGACAACGGGCAAATAATGCACGCCATTGTGGCACAGGGCAAGCGTGGGCCTCGGCCTGCACAGTTATTTCCCAACAGACGGACGGGCATGCAGATGCTTTGTCATGGACAGAGAAAATGAGTGTGTGTCTATGCGGTTCATTCATTTTGCTAGTGTTTTTCTATGTGATGACGAAGGGACATGAGGGATTTAACTATTTGAGGTGTAGAGGAAGTACCAAAAATGAAGACCATTGAGAGACTGGCAGAACTTGCAGAGCTTCCAATAGGCTATATCCTTACTGAAGCTGGCAGTGGTCTGTGGAGATGAGTAGCTATGAGACAATCTGCTTTTTACATTTTTTTTATTTCCCCCTATTCCCCCCCTGTCCACCCCCGCTATAGTGGCAAAACTCACATTAGGTGTAGGCTGTGCTTTCCACGTCAGTAGAGAGGTAGAAAGCAGTGCTACTGTCTCCCGTACAAACTCTCCCCCTCCTGACACGTTGCATCACTATTTGGGCGCCAGTATCTTTCCAGCCACAGTACAACCAAGACCAAGGAGCCTCACATGATATTCTAAGTTCACTGGAGCATGGTGAATACTGTTTCCAACACTAAATACAATTAAATGTTAGTATTCTTCCAGAAGAAGTGATCTTTGTGCCTTTTAAATAAACTGCAGGCCAACGCCACACTACTGAAGCAAGCTGAGCAGTACAGGTTGCCTGATACTGTAGGCCTACATGGCAGGATGTAGCCTACTCTCAAGAGAGCTCAATGGTTAGCAGTGCAGGTCTTAACCACCAGAGGAAGTGCCTCCTTCCTGTAAATAAGTTCAACATAGAGGCACACAGTAACGCTGTCATTTCTTGCAGTATGTGTGTGGCAGGAGCCGGAGGACACATCTGGGTTATTCCATAAATCGGAGCCTTTTCACTTGTTAAATTAAAGTTCTCCTGCAGTGTGGCGCATGTGCTCCACTTTCCCTATTAGGCCTTGTGCCAACCCATAACTGTGTCCACATAGAGCCATGTGTTTAATGTAAGCACTGGACCTTACATTGCAGGAATTATAATAATAATAATAATAATAATAATAATAATACTAAATGATGATATTAACATTTATTTATTATTCCATATTTTTTGCATTTTAACTATATTTATCAATATTGCCGTAGTACCATACTATGGGTTTACAAGCGTAAGAGTCTGTGGGTGTGAAATGAATGGCCTACATGAAGATAGCTCTGAGCAACATATTTTCATATGTTGATTAGACCCCTAACTTCTCAGAAGGTCAATCTTGTTCACTGTTTGCTTGTATCTCCACTACAGATTAGTGTGAGGGTAACCACAATGGATGCAGAGCTGGAGTTTGCCATTCAGCCCAATACAACAGGAAAGCAACTCTTTGATCAGGTATGTGGAAAAATATTGGCGAGCCAGCTAATCTACACTCACTTATGAATCACTCAATCGTGTGATGGAACTTGTTCTCTTGTTATGTTGTTGTTACGATTGGCTCTTAGCAATTAGATTAGAAGCACTTGGTATGTTGATATACTGTACAGTATACTGAATGTATTGTAATGGTATGCTTAGATTAGTTGGTAGAGTTTAGTCTTTGTGATTGTGGATTATTCTAACAGAATGTTTATCTATGATTACTTGTATTATTATTATTATTATTATTATTATTATTATTATCATCGTCATTACTATTATTACTACTATGAAACTGTAAATGTAAACAAGTTCCTTTTTGCAAGACTAAATAAACTAGTGATTTAAGATTTGTTCCTAAAATTATTTATAAATATTTCTGATCATTTATTTAAAATTTTCTTATAAATAGACCATTCAGTGTTTTTCCACAAAATGTGGTTCCAACATTACACATTTTCATTCAATCTGTTTCATACAAATACTAAGGATTTTAGGCAAGGTTCTCAGTTGGTCATAATACAGTATGTCAATAATGTGCACCTTGGTTCTGTCAAAGTGGAAAATCACGCTGAGTCTATTTCCATTTGGTTCCATGTGCTATTTAAAGGTTGTCAAGACAATTGGGCTGCGTGAGGTGTGGTACTTTGGACTCCAATACCAAGACACAAAGGGCTTCTCTACATGGCTTAAGCTCAATAAAAAGGTGGGTCCTTTTGATATTTTGCCTTGGAGAAATGTCCAAACATGGTCAAACATTGCCTATTGCAGTTGCCGACTGTCAGGTTCTTTACCAACTGAAATCTCCGGTCTTCGCTCAAGGTAACGGCCCAGGACGTGAGGAAGGAAAGCCCTCTCCTCTTTAAGTTCCGCGCCAAGTTTTTCCCCGAGGACGTTTCCGAGGAGCTGATCCAGGAGGCCACGCAGCGGCTCTTCTTTCTTCAAGTTAAGGAGGGGATCCTAAACGACGACATCTACTGCCCCCCAGAGACAGCTGTCCTGCTGGCCTCCTATGCAGTGCAAGCCAAGTATGCAGACTACAACAAGGATGTCCATTCACCAGGATACCTGTCAAGCGAAAACCTGCTCCCACAGAGGTAAGTCCGCTTTTTCCTGAAGTACATAGAATAAACATTCTTTACATGCAGCCGTGGAAGAAATTCTCTCAGATGTTTACTATTAATACATTTTTATTTTGTACTTACATGTAATATATGCATTTTTAGATCTACATTTATTTAATTTTATTTATTTTTTGTGAAATATTTTACATTTACAGTATGGTATATTTATACTAATACAGTTTAAACAATGTGCAGTGGTCTCTTCATGTTTTCTGCAGCTGTATAATGTACCTTTTTACGAATGCCAAATGTTTCTTGGATATTATTTAGTGCTTGCTACTGAATGCCATGTGGCTCACAGTGCCTTGGTGTTGACAGGGTGTTGGACCAACATAAGCTGAGCAAGGAGCAGTGGGAAGAGAGGATTCAGGTGTGGCATGAGGAACACAAAAGCATGCTGAGGTATGCACGCACGCGCACACACACACACACACACAAATGATCACGGTCTGTGTGTGTAGCACACACTCGGGATGTTTCTGTGTTCTGCGCTTGTGTTGTGCAGTCTTCAACCATGGAAACGTTCTTTCAATTACGACCTTCCAACATGAAGGTGTTCCAAGCTTGTGATAGTGGGAGGGCAGGTAATAGTGGAAACATATCTAAGAATAACATATGTCATGTTTTATTGATGCCCATGTTGACCGCGATGAAACGAGATGAGCCAGAGAGGCCACAGAACCACTTTGAGCCTCTGAATGTGTTTTTTTTTCTTTCTGAGTAAATTACTAGTGGTTTAGGTTATTAAATTATGAATTAATTGTTGCATTAAATTATTCATAAAATGATTCATACTTGCCTGTTTTTTGTGATGAAATAACTCTTTGTCAGTGGTATATATATTCCTCTAAGTCAACGTGTTTACAATAACAGACCAAAATACATTTTGAAAAAATAAACGGTGAGCCATAAGTTGTTTGTCACATACAGGGAGGAATCCATGATGGAGTATTTAAAGATTTCTCAAGACCTAGAGATGTACGGCGTCAACTACTTCAGCATCAAGAATAAGAAAGGATCAGACCTATGGCTAGGAGTTGATGCTTTGGGACTCAACATTTATGAGCAGAATGACAAGTGAGTGACAGCACAATAACATTGTGGCATAAAAGCCTTACTATAATACACTACAGGCCCATTCATGCTTCTGCGTTGAGCTTACGTCTAGCCTACGGTGTAGCTTCAACATATTATACTTCTGCATCGGCCGCGCGGACCTGTGTGCGTTGACTGCACACGCGATTGATGCGAATCGAAAAAATGCGGAAGTGCCCCATGTCTTGTTTATGAGCCTGAATTAGAACACGTATTGAATGTAAATGTTTTGAAATAAGCATGCAAAAATATTTCTTTCCAGCTAATCTCTTAGTTACACCAACATACAGTATATCATAGCAAACAATACGTGCCGACACAAAATGGTATTTTGAAAGATACATTTTCGCTGCCTGAACAATAAGGAAATTTCATAAGGAAGCCTGCGTCTTGGCTCCTGATAGAACACTAATAGAGTGGAAAACGTTTTGAAAGCATACGAAAATATTTATTTCCATCAGATCTCTTAGTTACAACAACATGAATCATAGGAAAAAATCTGCTGACACAAACTGGTATTTGTAAAAGACCACTTTTCGCTGCCCGCACAACAAAGAAATCCCAGCAAAATACCTGTCTTGTCATGTACAGTAGGCTAGTCTTGGTTAATGCTCAAGCAAGACATATAATACATTAGTAGAATAATATTTCTTTCCAACTAATCTTATAGGTAGGTAGGTAACAGCACTGTCAAAGGGAGATAGTCTGCGCGTGCATGAAGGCTATGGCGTTGTTTTAAACATTCCAAATTCCAAAGCGCTACTCTGACATAGGGGCTTACATCCACAGAACTGCTGCGTCGAATCGACGAACGGATGTGTAGTTACATTTTTGAGAGGTGCACGGCAGCCTACGCCATACCCTGACCCGTCAGTTATGCCCTGTCCATAGGTGACGCCGTTGCTTTGACGCAGAGGCATAAATAAGCCATAAGTCTTTAATACATGCTGGCCATATGGAAATGAAGTACAAGGCTTTGCTGTTGTTACTAGGGATGGCACAATCAAGTTTTTTCAGTCCCGGTACCGATACAGACACCGGCACTTTGGGTATCAGCCGATACCGAGTACCAATCCGATTCTAGTGTTAAATTGAATTTTAAGTCAAGTTAAATGACAGCCAGTCTCACCTTTAGGACATAGATGACTTTTAGAGACCTGCTGCTGATAGTGTGACCTGGGTTGGTTAGACATGGCTGATGCTTGACAGTAGACCTACGTGTGTAAATTAATTTAATTGATTATAGCCCCATGGATCGGTGCCATCCCTAATTGTTACCATGGATGCATGAAAATATAAAAAGCTTTTTTATTTTTATTGTTAGAAATATATATTTTTTAAATGTATTTTAGTTGAAAAGTTGGCCAAAAACTACTATGGTTATGCCCACTAATTTAATGTCCAAATTACCCTAACGTTTTCTATTTTTCTGAACAGAATGACTCCAAAAATAGGATTTCCTTGGAGCGAAATCAGAAACATTTCCTTCAATGACAAGAAGTTTGTCATTAAACCCATTGACAAAAAAGCACCCGTATGTTACCTCTAGTAATACCCATGCTGTGAATTAATGCTACACGTTGTTTATCATTATAATATTATTATATTATTGTGTATGCAATCCTTCTGACGAACCTTCACTGTTGCTGTTGAAGGACTTTGTATTCTATGCTCCAAGACTGCGCATCAATAAGCGCATTCTGGCACTATGCATGGGAAACCACGAGCTGTACATGCGCCGGCGTAAACCGGACACCATTGAGGTTCAGCAGATGAAGGCTCAGGCCCGCGAGGAGAAAAACCACAAGAAGATGGAAAGGTGAGCGTCACTTTGTCACAGACATAATGACAACTTTGTCACTTGATTTCAATATCACGGCAATCCTGGTTTAAAATCGTTTTTTCACAAAGGAAAACAGTAAGCGTCTTACCGACGGTCATTCAAATGAGCTGTTAGGAAGACAGGCCCCATGTGCACGCTAGTTACCGTGTTACGGCCTTCAACAGGGCTTTGCTGGAGAACGAGAAGCGAAAAAGGGAAGTTGCCGAAAAAGAGAAGGAGAAAATTGAGAAGGAAAAGGAAGACCTAATGGAACGGTTAAAGCAGATTGAAGAGCAGACAAGAAAAGCCCAACAAGGTGGGTTGCCTTCGGACGCTTGCGTGTCTGTGTTGAAACTTTCTTTGAGAACTTAACTTTGTAAAATTGACCATCAGCCTCACACTATAAGAGATCCAATTAAAATAATATTGTAAGTTCACTCAAAGATGGGCGAACATCTGCATATGCCAGACAGACTGGTATCTCAAACATACAGTAGACACTGTGGACCAATAAACATTCAAGTGGTCTGGCAAATAATTGCATGTAAACAAATCATATTACATTGTAACCAAACTGTTCAGAAGAACAGTGTTCATGGTACAGGCTCACCACTAATTTACAATCTGACCACAAGGTGGTGCTGTGTGTGCACACTTTTATATCTCTTTCTATCACCTGTTTGTACCACAGATATGAAATTGAATAGACATGCTCAAGGACATGAGCTAGCTAAACTTAAAAAAAAAAAAAGTTTGGTCTGGCCAATTGTAACATGCATTTCACTACTGCCACCTTTTGATAAGACAGCATGCACATGGTGTAGAATTTCTGTGAATGTGTGTGGGTGTGACAAACACCTTCATCTGCTGTGTGTCAACGTGTAGAGTTGGAGGAGCAAACGCATCGGGCCGTGGAGCTGGATCTGGAGAGGAAACGTGCTCAAGAAGAAACAGAACGTCTAGAGGTTGACCTCAAGAGTGCTGAGGATTCAAAGATGGCTCTGTTGCAACAGTCTGAGAGCCAGATGAAGAACCAAGAACACCTGGTACATTAAAGGCCATCTGTCAATTGGACAGACCTTTCTCACTAACTCAAGCAGAACATTTAATTTCAGTTGCTTTTCATTTTAATTGTGTTGTATGTGCCTTGATTGCCTGTCGGGCTGGAGTATGGGAGGATATGTCAGAGATGTTTTTTAAACAATTATTTATATATTTATATCAAGACCTATTGGAAGAAGATGTATTAAGTGGAGCCCTTTCAGGTTCAAATCAGCCTGGAAATAATTAATTTTACAATACAGTACCGTTTAACCAACTACAGAAGATGCATGTTTTATTACAGAACGAACTATCAAGTAATTATGAACAATGTGTTACAAAACATCCATGCTATGAAGGAAATAAAAACGAGAGCCTCTTTCCCACAGGCCACAGAGTTGGCAGATCTGACCTCCAAGATCTCTCTGCTGGAGGATGCCAAGAAGAAAAAGGAAGAGGAGGCCATAGAGTGGCAACAGAAGGTTTGGTCCAACCTGCTACTTGATTCATAACACTATAATCTATAGATTTACATTACAATGGTTGGGTTGTATGGGAAAAAGTAGAGCGTGTGTAGGGAAAAAGATGATGAATTGCCCATCTAGGAAGGTCCCATTAAGAGTCAGTGAAACAAATATTCAATGTAAATATAAAGTGCATTTCATCTCAGAAGGTGTTTCTTGAAATAAGGGTACTTGCTAGGTTTGTCAGTGGTACGTGTCTGTGCTGTGAGTACTTGGATGGAAATGACCTGTCCCTTGTCCCTGGGTTGATTTACTGGGCAGGCCTCAATGGAGACCCAGATAAAGGTTGTTAAGTGGATGTAGACACCTACAGTAGAGTTGTTTTTCAATGCACACATAATACTTTTCCTGATTGTCTTATGATGTCTTGATTGCTGTTTTGGGTCAAGTAGGTAGGTGTGTGTGTGTGTGCGTGCGTGCAGGTAGTGTGTAGGCTTACACAAACAATAGCAGCTGGACGGTTAAAAGAATGTGTCTTCCATTAGCATTCTAGCAAAACAAACACAAACAAGTAATGTATTATACTTAGTGGCAGGAGTTTGCATTAATGTTACACTTCAAAGTTACATTACATTATAATGGCTACGGTTGTAAGGGGTTTGTTCTGTGTTTTTTTTGTAATGTGTGTCTGTACACGCACGCACACACACACACACACACACACACAGTATATATATAAAACACTTATAAAACACAGCCCATGACTTAACATAGCGTGTTCCCGCAGGCTGCCATGGTGCAGGACGACCTGGAAAAGACCAAAGACCAGCTGAAGACCAAGGTGCTGGCAACTCACGCCCAGGAGCCAGTGAACGCAGAGGACGAGCACGACGAGAACGACGAGAGCAGCGCTGAGGCCAGCGCTGAGTTCACCGTGGCCGGCACGTACATGGACCGCAGCGAGGAGGAGCGAATGACCGAGGCAGAGAAGAACGAGCGTGTGCAGAAACACTTAATGGTGAGGATATGGCAGAAGGACAATACATGTGTCATTAGTGCAACACCCATTAATGTCCTTGTGTGGATGACAGTCAGGTTAATACTACTATTGTTGCATCGTTGGCACCCTTGGTAGGAATTGGCAAAATTGCCTATGAAAATTGGTATATTGGTATACTATCTTATACTGAGCAAAAATCTAAACTTTTATGGTAAATGTATTAATACACTTTTTTTTCTTCTTAAAACTACAATGCTGTGTAAATAATACAAGGTGTTTCAACATGATGCACACAATATGAATTTGCTATATCTTTGCAACCACAAACCGCCCATGAATTAAACTCTTAAAGAGGGGGTATAGAATAAAAAAAATATATATATATATATATATAATTTAATAAGTCATTATACTGTTTAACATTTGTAATTACAACATTTTGCCATTGTGGAATATACTGCTTTAAAATTTGGTCCATGCATACATGCATAGATACACGCACGCACACACACACGTGTATTTTGATATCTCCTAACGCCTCTGTTCACTGCACTGACAGGCTTTAAGCTCAGAGCTGGCGAACGCCCGAGATGAGACCAAGAAAACGGCCAATGACATGATCCATGCAGAGAACGTGCGCGCAGGGCGGGACAAATACAAGACCCTCCGCCAGATTCGGTCAGGCAACACCAAACAGCGTATAGATGAGTTTGAATGCATGTGATGGATCCAATGCCTTGCACGAGGCCTGTAACGCCAACACTGCAATTTGCCTTATTTTCAAGATAGAGTTTCCTTATGCCAAAATGTATCACATTCGCAGAGATCAAATTTCAAGTAAAAAATGTGTGTTTGACATTTTGTGAGCCACTGGTAGAAAAGGGACCTACAGTATTTGAGTGATACCCAAAAATTGTTTTTGTAGCATATTTTCAACAGGCATGTGTCATAATATTTAATTATTCATGAAGTAAGAATTAATAATTCCATATTTATGTCACCTGTATGTAACATGATTTGATACTGAATTTCAAAATAAAAAGTGACTGAAGATCTTTTTCAACATACATCTGTAGGTATGTATCTGTTGTGTATTTCCAACCATGACTCTTGGACAATAATGAAAGTTTTTTTTTGTCTTTAATGCAATATCAACAAAAAGCATTTCGAACAACAAATACATGCAATAATGACTTTGGATTGCTTTTGTGAACAATTTTTCTTCTTTCAGTCATTTGACTTCATAATATGTTAAATAGTATTTTACTGCCATTATGAATCAGGTTCTGTATGTACCTTGTATTTTTAACTAAACAAAAATCATTGCGAAGGTCTTGGTCAAAATCAGATCATCACTGTCAGTATTGCTCTTTTTATCCATAGGTAAAACATCACATAATCACAGGCTGAAATTAAATGTGCCCTAACTGAAAACATGTATTTTATTGAGATACATAAATGTGGCATTTGAGATACACTTGTTTTTGCGAAATATCATGAATAAAATACTGTAACTGACGACACAGCAAAGTAAAGTAGATGTCTCTGGAAAATTATTCTATCATTTTCAATGCCATTAATTACCATTTCCTCCTGCTGTATTTAAATATAAGATATTATTTACATTGTCTTCCTATAGGTTTATGTTCTCTCTCAAGTATTATACTGCCGACTGTCTTCTATTTGAGTGCATGTCACCAAGATAGGATACTAACTATACAACCCAAAGACATCAACGAAATTGGCCTAACAAGCCTGTCAATTAGTGCTAGAGTGTACATTGCTAAGGCAAATTTGCCAACCTGAGTGATGGCTTATACTGAACTTAACCTTACTGTGTACAATATAATAATAAATAATTGCAGAGGACGTTTACAAGTTGTAGCACAAAATATATCCACTAGGTGGCATTTCACCCTTAGTTTTCATAGCAAAATGCTTGATATTTGTTAAATAGAAATTATTGTGCAAATGATTAAAATGTATAGCCCGCATGCGAATAACGCTACAGCGGCCTTCATAACAACAGCAAAAACAACATAATGGCATTAATAAATCATAATAAAACGTAGGGTTATAAGTATGTGTGTGTGTGTGTGCATGCGCGCCTTTCTGTAGAACTGTGAAGACAACTTGTTAATTTAATGTTTAGTATTAATAAATACAAGTGTATGTAGCACAATCAACAACTATAGTTGATAGCATTACTGAGTTATTGAGGATAATGAGGCTCAATTAGCATTCAAGGCTTCAACAAAATTCTTACTAAACTTACCAAATATATGATTTGAGTAAAGAGGCTTTATAGCAGGACAATGATTTAGATTAGCTAAATGGCAACAGTGACTTATGTGTGTTATTTCTATGATAATGATGGCATTTTTGGTAAGGTTTAGTGGTGTACAGTATAGGCCTATGTGTACCCATAGCAGTTTATTGTAACATGGTTCAATAAAAACAACCCATTTCTTTCTTAACATGAGATAGTCTTTTTTTATCTTCAACTTCCCCTATATTTGTGGTAGTGACTTGAAATACTCTATATGTTGAAATTGGACTTACACATAAATAACTGCCTGTTTGCCACTCTCAACTGTCATAATTGCCCCCAAAAAGGCTTACAATTTGAACGTGGTAACTAAAGTGAGTTATATTTGATGTTACAAATATTAATACTTGGGTTTATGTATGTCTTCCTAGTTATTTCCTGATTATCTATTATCTTATTAACTAGTTTCTACTGAAGAGTACATTATAAAATGTAGTAGCCTATAGTTTTCAATGTAAAAAGGTACAAATAACAAACTACAGTAGGAGTTTATTGTTTCATTATCAGAAGAGGATTTTCTACTGAAGTCATACAGTATATATGTAAATAACGGTTGGTTTTGAATGTGATTCCTCAACAAGGATACAAGCAACAAACAAAAGCAGTATTTGGAAATACATTGTATGTATGTGATATCTGGTTTTAATGAATTAATGTTCCTCCTGAAGCTACTGTACTGTCTATTGCAAGGATTATTGGCCACTTCTCTTACCACTTACTGTCATGTAACTCCTGCATAACAAATACTTGCAGCTGTTGGTGCAGTCAGCAGTACAGATCAAGTGATAGAGCTTATCCTTAAACAGGAAGAGAAAACTAGACAAGTTACTGACACCTAAATTACAATATGATTTAAATTACATTCAGTTCTGTAGATATTAAACTGTATTAACCTAGCAAAATGACTTCCCACTTGCACTAACGCTGATTTCCTGTCATATATCACCTATACAGGAAGTTATTGATAGGTGGCTCCTAAACTTCCTATGAGGAGAAAGTTGGAATAAATACAGTTAAAATGGATAAAAATGACAAAACAGACTGTCAAAGGACTTCTCTCAGCAAACCATTATCACACAACACAGCATTTCACAACCATGACATGTTGACACTTCATTTCCACACATTTCCTGTGCGATCGCTTTGCACTTATCTTCCTTATTTTGACTTCCTCTTTGTCACGTTGGAGCTCAATTGTCAAACATTTTGACAGATGCACAGTATCACCACCATGACCCGATGGTGCAGGGAAAGAAAGAGGGAGCTTTTCACAGGCAGACGTCAATTTGATCACCAGTGAATATCATTACCAAGGTAACAAAATACCTATCTTATACCAATAATTGATTATACAATAATATAGAATGAAAACTCTGTGTGGAAAGTATTGTGGGTACCATGTCTGAAATGTTTTTTCTTGTTTATTTAATCAACAGGTTAATCTTTTACAGCGAAGGGGCACCTCACTTAGTGTATTTGATAAGCTGAGCTGGACACTGTAGGAATTAGTGTCAGTTTGTCAAATACCCCAAGTGAGTTGTCATTTGTCTTCAGATGAATCTTATATCGTCTTCAATGACAACTCAACAAAATGAACAGACAATACAAATATACTGATTACCGGAAGACCGTATATATTTTAATAGTTTTGTTTGTTTCTTTGCTTAAGATACATAACAACTTTTATTAAATTAACCTTAATTATTAAATTAATATTGATAAATACTTCATACATTTTATATTGTACAAAAATGTTTGAGGATCTGATCTGCAAAATGTATGAATAACATGTTTCCCTGATAACCCTGACAACAGTTAACATCTATATGTCAGAAATGTTCGGAGCATCACTGGTCTTTCATTTTCAAGGGTTATTGTTAAATGCTGCCTTTTTTTACGATTGTACAGGCAGTAATATTTAATCATTTTGGATTTTGATTTTGGACACCCTAGATTGTTTTGTGCTCAGCAGATTGTGACTTTGTTTTTACCATTAATAAATACATATTCTTTGACATTGTAGCCACATTAGATGATCCACCACATGGAGTATGCATGCATTAAACAATGCATGTGAAACATAATTTACATAATAGTTATATGTAAAATAAGTCTGCATGTTTGCTTGAAAAGGTGCAGACTTGGTGGAGTAGCACGAGTCTTAATCACTTTTAATTGGGTGGAAGTTGTTGTAAAATGTCAAATGTTTTCTGACTGTTGTTAACAGATTGTTAACACTTAATCAGTCAATGATTCATCAATCAATTACTTAGTTATTCAGTCATAAATTATGTATACAAAATGTATTGAAGTGTAGGCTATATAGGACACAAACAGAAACATGTTTTAGAGACACTCCTCTGTAACTGACATTTGAAAGCAATATTTAATAGCA
>JAODLL010079657.1:0-39795 GCA_026546735.1 Forbesichthys agassizii | reverse complement strand
CAACTACTGACAAATGTACTACATGTAAGTCGCTTTGGATAAAAGCGTCTGCCAAATGCCGTAAATGTAAATGTAATGTAAATGTAAATACAGTCAGATAATCTATAAGGCTCCATGGCTCACTTTGGTATGAGTCTGTGGCAACACATATACTGTAAAGGTAAGACTGTGTATGACACTGACGTCAAACTGCTCATGGCACAGTGATGCAGTAGTTCTGTGGGTGACTGTACATGGCACAGCCAGAATGTTAGTTGGCCTGACAACGCAAAAACAATATAAAATGTTGGAAGCATTTATATCCATGGAAGGGCAAATCTTTTCCTGTCAGATATGAGATTTTCTGCCCTGTGTTTCTCTGACAGCCAATGGCTTTGTCCTCGCTAGAAAGTGCAGCGGAAAAATACAAGGACTGTAACCAGACATCTTGAGTTGACATAACTGATTTCATGGAGATTCAAGGAAAAGGCAGCTGATACCTGCTGCAAACTGGCATCGCAGTGACAACTGCAACAAGAACAAAACATTCAAAGCTCTGTAACTGATAGACATTAGCGTGACTGATCAAGACAATTGCAGATTGGGCTTCTACTTACTTACGTTTGCATTATTACTCGTATAATATGCTATATAATTTATGGTACAATATCCTCTAAACCAGCAGGGGCCATAATATTTTAAATTAAAATACTTTTGATCATAATAATATTGTTATTCTCTTTTCCTTATCACTATTTTTATCATCATTCATCAAAAACACACAAATATTTACTTGAGACATTTTCATTTTATTTTAAAATATATATTCTCAGATATAGAATTAGTAGGATTAGTCATTCTCGAGAAAGCTTGATAACTTCAAGATAAAACCAAACAATATTCGCTGTCCTCGGCAGCACTGCTCCAAACATCGAAAAGCATTGTGAAGCAATGAAACTACGGCTTTGTTGCGGTGTTCGCCATTTTGTTTATGTTGCTATTTACGGAGAACGATAAGATAGTGAAATGCAAGGAGATATTTGGTGAATTTGGGGAAAAAGTGTGTTAGCTTACAATTAGCTTGCAATTGCTGACTACACCTCTATGTCATGATTATTGTGGGTTTAGTGCATTCATGTCTTATATCTCACTCTGCAATATAAACAAAGAAACTTTACCTCATATCTTATTAAACAAACATTCTGTGTGGAATGACTATGAAGCAGGTCAGCAGGTGATAGAAATGGACAATAATTAATTAGCTATCTTCCACCTCAGATATGATAAATGACATTTCACAGCTTAGGCCTCAATTCTTCTTCCAAAACTATGCTTATTTCTGTTAATATTGTTTATTATTAAAGAAATACCTGCCAACTTCACTTTGTTTTACTTGACACCTGAAAATGAGTAGAGGCTGAATAAATGTCTGTTGATGGCTAAAGTCTGTGAAAACAATCTAAAAATGAAACGTATACACTCATGCAGGATTATTGACATGTTCATTACTTAGCTAACCTATAGAAAATATGAATGTGTGGTTACAGTACTTTATATAAACTCAGACTACGCTCCAAGTAAAATAATACTTTAACTGTGCAGTCCCAGAGAGATTAACACAGCATAAGCTAACGGCCACTTCGGGAAAGCACATGAATGCTGTGAACACAGTGACCGATTAATATAATCACTCTTTTCCTATTAAAAATACATTAATATCCATGACTGCCACACAAGATGCAGTAAAGTTAATTGTGTCTTGCTAATAGGAGGGCAACTACTGGACCATACATTCTGGACACACATTATGCAAACAATCAAACAATCAAAGCAATCAAGAAGCAATACGTTCTTAACAAAAATGTCAAATGAGTAAGTAAGTAAGTAAGTAACGTTTATTTATAGAGCACCTTTCACAGACAAAGGTCACAAAGTGCTGTACAGTCAAAGCAATGCAAAATAAAATAAAATCCTACACAGTAAAATAAAATAAATTCTACACAGTAATAAAAGTACATGAGGATCATGCCTTAAGAGCATGTTGGCCTTTTTCATATGGTGCATTGCAGATATTTAAAGGCATAGTCATAGTGGTAGTAGTACAGTATCAGTACCACTATACTGTATCAACATTTTTACATTTTTAGTTATTGAACCAACGCTTCATAGTTTGTCCAATGCACCCATACATACCAAAATGTATGCCCATGTATCCAACAATCATGTGGCAACGTTTTGCTGTCAATGTTGAACATATTTTAAGAAAAGACTCACTCTTCCAGTAAGGTTTTGCCCTTAGTGTTGGGTTTACTGTGTTTTTTCCACATTATGTTCCATGAGAAGTCACTTTAGGAGAACACTCAAAACACCAATGTTCCACCACTCACTGTGTGTTAAGAGCACAGGCCACGATGGTCTTGGCACTGCAGAAAACAAATAGGTTACTGTATTTTTGCCTTTGCTGGGGCCGTCGGTACCAAGTACAGTAGGCTATGTATGTAGTATGCTTCATGTGACTTGTATTGTCACCAAATAAATGAAAAGTAAACCGGTAGAAATACATCACTGTGCTTGTTGAAATGCCGTGTTATTGGTTTGTCTCATCTTGTTTACCTCGGTCACACCACAATGCCTGTACTGTATCCTCACAACATAATTGAAGCTGTAGTATAGAGCAGTGTACACTATCACAACACAACAGTTTGTCATATCCTTCCCTTACAGACAAATGTATGTACAGTATTACGCCTCTCAGACTCCCCACCGACCGTGCACACCCCTCCGCCAATCCCAACACACACAGCCATTTTAGGAGGGCCACATGTCCCCATGTGAAACAGTGTCTCCAGAGAGTGCTTGTATTTATATTGGTTGTCACTGCAGAGCTGGGGAGACTTGCTGGCTCGTAAATCTGGACATGCTTAGCTAGCACAAATGTCCCCCTCATTAGAGATCCACACCCTGCCGAGGGAACTGAAATACACCCCTGTGCCTAAGTCATGGCTAACCAAGCAGTGACAGGAGAACTGTGGTGAAGATGTCCACATGCCTCGCATCAGGTGGGGAACATTTGTAGGCTCACAGAAAAAGCTACATTTGTGTCTGGAAATTGGTTGACAGAACACGAAAAAATTGTTCTGGGTTGAAACTCGAGACAGCTATAGACTCAATCTGTTCTCTACCCCTCAACCTTAAGGTACAGGAAATGTGTTCTGCTAGCTCTATACAGTTAGCCTGGCTCCGCCCGACTATTGCTTCTAGGATAGATTTTTTTCGATGAGATTATAGTCTGGAAACCTTGTTCGCTTTAACATTTACACAGCCACCCTGCTGGCAGCGTGGCAGGCAATCAGGGCAAGCTGCATTGCATTATTATTAAAATTATCATTATTTTAAATGTACTGTACTTTATGGTGTATGACACCATAAAGATAAAAAGTGAAAGTTCTCAATGTTATTTACTTCAAGGTCTATCTTTCACACTTCTACCCTTTACGCTGATGTCATATGATAATATAATCCATTGTTTACATCTGCAATACGTGGTAAAATATGAAAGTATTGCTGTAAACCTCAGATCTGAAAAAGGCATAGTTAATATTGACCCATTTTCATAACATTATTTGTCTGAGGCTTTGTCCCTGAAGCCCAACTGTATTAGACCTGAGACATGTGCAGTATATTCATGAGACCTGAATCTGCTTAATCAGAGGAACAATTCTGTGTTGTCCGACATCTGAGAACTGACCTGAAATCTGATGCAAAACTGTCACGTCACTATTTACATTCACTGTTTACTGTCGTGACGTGACTATTTGAGTGCAACCATTCCAACACATAGAGAGCCTCTGACCAATTCACAGGAGCACGTGGTTTATACCTTCACCGTCCAATCCCTACTTTCATGCTTTATCTCACAGCCACTCTGCCCTGTGGGTGGACACAGTGGCTCTTTGAAGACATAAGAAGAGCTATAGGGAGGTCTGGTATAAAACAGGCTCAGCCCGACTCCCTCTCCACACCTCCCACATTAAGCCTGAGCCCTTCACTCACGGTTCACTCCTTCCTCTCAGGGGAACACGGTGTATGTCAGAGACAGGTGTGAAGTGAGATTACACCGTAGCGGGAGGGAGGGCGCGGGCAGCGAGAATAGAAGGAGAGCGGACAAAAAGAGAAACATGGCGGCCGCATTGGTGGCGGCCGAGTTGTTAGCGCGTGTGAATCTGCACGTTAATTCCGAATGTGGGATTTTTGTGCCATGCGCGTACGCTGCTAACACCCTCTGACTCTCACCAGAGACCACAGAGGGTGTCGGTATAGCTCCTGGTATAGCTCTATAGCTATAGTCGGTATAGCTCCTGTGTGATGGACAGCTAGGTGGCTGGCACCTCAAGATG
The DNA here is from genome assembly GCA_026546735.1 of Forbesichthys agassizii. NCBI lineage: Eukaryota > Metazoa > Chordata > Actinopteri > Percopsiformes > Amblyopsidae > Forbesichthys > Forbesichthys agassizii. The sequence continues at coordinate 35,419 of JAODLL010079657.1, read as the reverse complement.
AAGGAAGCTCCCATGCCATTGTCTCCTCAGAGCAGCAATTATCTCCCAGCCTCAGCCCTACACCGTGGGCCTGCATGACAATCAGCCCGGGGCTGGGCCTGAGCACCTGGCACACACACACACACACACAGACAGAGTGTAAAGAAGCAAATATAAAGTTGCTGTCCTCCCATGCACTGCCTGTTACTGCCTGTGTTGGCTGTGCTAACGTGAAGGAAAAACAGTCTGTCAGCGCAGGTTAGAGGCGGAAAGCCTGAGGCCAGAGCTGAGGGTGTCTTCCACTCCAGACAATAACCAGGTACACACTGACAGATGAGGGCCCAGGGCCAGTGCTGTAACTGCTACAGGTCTCAGATGTAACCCAAGGGAAACGCAGATGCAAAGCAGCTGGATACAGTAAGTGTGAAGATACATATTTATTGTGGAATAGCAGCAATTATCCGCTTGATGACTGACATAAATACAGTGCTGTATGTGACAACTGGATTTGAATAAAATCACATGAGCAATCATTTGGATTCTCTGGTAGCAGTCAGAGCACAATTATAGCACAATAAAGATACAGTATTATAATAATCTACAAACATGCAATGGACATGTAATAACACGCAATGTAAAGCTAGTATGCACAAACAAATAGTTTGATGAGGCATGATATCAGACACACAAATATCACCTTTTTTTCTTCTCTGTTTGCCTGGACAATTAACCATTTGGTGTTTTGTGTCTGTAAGAATATTTCGAAAGAATTCTTCCCAACAGATGAATTTGTGCCTTTTGTGGCCACAGCCCCTGAGATAAACCTGCAAACATTTCCACACATGTTGTTATTACAGGTACATTTGAGTGGGTTGTTTGAGCACCTTTTATTTGACTGCAATACTAAACAAACATTTCACTACAGGAGCAAATACACTGTATTTTCCCTTGTGTCACTACCAGAGGACTGAGATACGTGGAATCAGCGGTGCGAATGGGAACTATTGACTTAGTCCACAACCTGGTGGTCATTGAACTGACTTTCCACAAACTTCTGACATATGTACGGAAGCAGAGGATTTGTTTCCTAAGCCCAGAGCTTGTTAGTAGGTCACTTCTAGGAACAGCCTTTGAGCAGAATAGGTTGAGATTTCCTAAAATAGAGCAGTTAGATGTGTCTGTCAAGCTTTTTAGCAAGATATTGCATCAGCAAGTGGGAATTCATTTTTAAATTCTCTCCATCATTATACTTTTTCAATAGTGTAAATATAGATGGCCTACCATCTATAGTTTCAAAATACTTTAGAGATTGTCTTCACACATACAGGATTATGAAACTTTCAAACTAACATACTTGCAACATGAGAAATGGCATTTATAATGTACAAATGGAATGTCTTTCTTAGCCAAACAAGGAAGTGCCTTAGGCCAGCGTGAGCCTACATTCCATTGTCTGTTTTCCTCTGTCTCTCTATTGATCACTACCAGCTTTATTGTTGTTGCTGTGTAGACGGTAGTTGACAGAGAATGGACACGCCACACAGTTACACACATAGCAACCCCTGCTTCTCTGTATGTTTTGCTAATATTTACCCTGCCAGAGCGAACACTGACACTATTGAGTTTGGCCATTCAAAATAATGTTTGACTAGCATTAGAACAACAGTGAGAGAACAGTCTAAGCTAAGGCCGGTTCCGCTCAGGTTATGATTAGATGGAATATAGGAAGACGGAAGGCGTGGCATGGCTGACGATGGCACATTTTCTAAACATTTGATCAGACAGTTGACCTGTACACTTTTCACTTACACAAAGTGACACTTACTGTAAAAATACCTATAAGTGAAGATCTAATCAGCGTAAAACTTGTGACTGTTACATATCTTTACAGCCACACACCTACGAAAAATCATTACAAACATAATTTATTGGTAGGCTATAACAGCGGAGCTTATGAAAGACAAATAACGTCTGACTAATCATATAATCAAGAACCCTATCTAACCAGTAAGAAAAATACCTTTGCCACAGTCAAACATTAGTTTGGATTTGTGTTTGTTCTGAAAAGTGTTTAAAGACTTTAATAGCCAGCAGGTGGGGTTCATTGTCCAAAAGCCTGTCATCATCACTACTAAGGCAGGCAGGTCATAAAAGGACATGAACAGGTTAATGAGTGCCTGAGACAGTATGTACTCTGCTGGTTCATTACTCCTGAGCTGTAAAAATGCAAACAGCTTTGTGTCACATAGCATGCAGTACAACGGTAGCTTTGTATTTTGGTAATAAAGGCATGGGAGAAAATAGACCACCAGCTAAGCTATCATCTTTCATGGCAAGTACTGCCATCTTCTGGCCATAAATATGTTATTGTGTTTTTCTTTTACTGTAATACAGTCTGTTGTTCTTTAAGTCAGCCCTCTGCCTAACACTAAAGCTAACATATTATATGTAAATGTGTTTTGGAAATAGACAACAAAAAGTTGTATTATACTGTGAATGTACTGAAAATATAGTTGCAGTATACAAGACATGACACAATAGCAACAATTCAACACAAAATGACCTTCAAACTAACGGCACGTCCAATTAATTTTGTAGATTTTGAGTCAGTATCTCAACTGAAGATTTTCAAGTAGGCTGTCTACAAGGAGTAAACAGTCTACTGTTGAGTCATGCCAGGGTCAAATTAAAGTAGGTTACTTTATATGTAGCGATTCACCTGCAAACATCAATTAGTGACATTATGCAAATAGACAACCTGAGTTGGGAATGTATTGCTGGGAACTGTAAAAATGATATGTGCCACTGGGACAACTGTCAGTAATTGAAGTGGAAGGTTATAAACTATAGACTATAGACTATAATCACACGAGAGATTCAGTCAGAGACACGCCTCTGACACAAAAACTGCCCCTGCCCACCCACACCAAAAGCCACTGTACGGTTGGCACCCTGGACATGGTCCAATAGTGAGTGTACTGACGTGTGTACTACACACAGGGGTTGCTCATACTCTGTTCAAACACTGTGTGAATGCTACAGCCATATAGTCAGTATGACAATAATGATATTGTTGAATACCATGTCTGCTGCTGACGCAGTGACCGCGTTTGCCTCCACTTGGCACACAGCAGCAGGCTACGTTTTATTATTTGCAGTGTCCATTTTTGTACAATGCCACCCCACCTCCTTAGTAATGCCAACCAGTCACAGTCAATATAATGATAGACAAATATTAGCTTTGGCAGAACACACTAGCCTTTCAGTGAAAGTCACTGGGCACATTCAATGGTTTATGCTGATGAGAAGAAAATGCTATTGTAAAAGAAAGAGAGGTCTATGGGGCTGGGAAAGTTTCTGTTCTCAAATATGCAGGTCATACGTATGGCGTTTGAGGAGGTTTAACTGTCTAAATACTATAGTCTACTGTACGTATGGCTTTAGTGTTAGCATAACATCATATTTTCAAAGTGAAGGGTGGTTGTGAGAAGTGTTAGGATAGTTGTTTCATTTCTTCTTTTTTTTTTTTCTGTGTGTAGGTTATGCTTGATGTTGTAATTGTGAACCACGTTTGTGGAAAATCCACTAGTGTATCAACTGCTTGTTTTGCTAGAGAAAATGCTAATATGCAAAATATCTGGGAATCATGTTTTGTTCAAAGTGACTATATTTTCAGCATCTAACATGAGTTACTGTCTATAATTGGGTTTACATTTCATGATACTTAACAAACTTTGCTAAAGATGGAATTGATTATTCTGTATTCTGTCTTCGTGTGACAAATGTGAGCTCAGCTGCGAAAAAAAACAATTATGTCTCTTTTGAAAAAGCCACTTTCCCAGCGCTGCTAGCCTGAGTAGCCCCACGCACACGTACACGCGCATGACTCATTTCTACTGCTCATTTCCATCCTGCTTCTGAAAAAGTGTCACACTCTACTGCTCCTGCCAGCTCCTGGACCAATTATACCCTAGTCCCAGGCTCCTCTGCACACTTATATTCTCCATCTAAAGTCAACTCGGCTCCTAATAACCTCATGTGTTAACAGCTGGGGTATTAAAATAGTCCATTCCACTGGTGTCTTCACAGACAGATGACACAGAGGTGGGCGAGACAGAGCACGTCTCCACCAAGAAGGTCATTAACTTTTCAGTCAGCCTCACAGGCTCAGTCATACCCAAGTCCTTGTCTATGGTTGGATGTGATGGCCCAGTGTTGTGTACTCTATGATGAAACAGGCTTCCCGGGCCTCCACCTTTTATTCATGGAAGGACAAAAGAACAGAACAAAGAACACGATAATCTTGTACTAATGTATTGTGCCTGCCAGCTAAAGAAATACAGTACACTGCAATTTGTTCAAAACAATTCTTCTGGGCTTCAGCCGAAGACCAATTATCCCCTAAAGAAAATCACTGTTAATAGTTTAACAGGATCCCTTACCCGGGAAGGGTGACAAATATGTCAGCAGCATCTGATGGTTAATTGGAAGGTTGTGTTCAATTTTCACATTTAAAAATAATACAGAATATGCCGAATCGGGATTATTTATATTTTCCCTGATGTCTCCAGAGTCTATGTATATTGTAATATTGTTTGCCACGTAGGTAAATAACTATTGAAATCTTACAAAAAAAACCTGGGAGATTTGAATGAATCCCAGAAGTGCTGACTGTATGGCTCTGCCTGTACAAGCGTTTGCACAGCTGCAGTTTGCTTGGCCGATCAAACATTGACACATATTTTCGAGGAGATGCACTGTTGATGTGTGCACTAGCTCGCATTGGCCCATCTCCCCGTCAACACTGTATGGATAGCTGATAAGGCCAAAGGGCGTAGAGAGCCTCTGTTTGCAGTGTCTCCCAACAGGTGAGCTAAAGTTCAATATGGACAATATAATCGTAGGTGTCACTCCTAGGCTGCTGTGCCAGCGCTACCTTGGCCGACGGACTTGTGATCCTGCCCGCAGGGCGCAGGCTGAGAGAATGTGCCCGCTCACAAATAGTCCAAGTAGCTTCTCTACTGCTGTCATGTGGCAGTGATAAAGAAATGAATAACGTGTGTGAGCTTGTGATAGCAGGTCTGCGCCTCAACAATACGATGTTGCTATAGAACGTACAGTAGGTCTTTCTGGTTGGAGATATTGATTGAGGTCAACTCACACTGGCTAAAGATGGAGAAAATCTATAGGAAAGGGAAAGGCACATGGATTTGCCCTCCATCAACCTCTCACCACTATTGCTGCATAGTCCAATAAGAAGAAATAGAGTAACTTCTGATGGAAAGCAGTGCTATATTAATATAATCCTTTATGAAGCACATAGTTATCATTCATTTTGTGCAGTTATGTGGAAGCCTTCCATGAGCCTTTCCTTCCTTACTGACTTGTAGTCAGCTGAGGTATGGTTCAGCAGCGCAAAAACCAAATATACAGCGTTGACAATGTGATCTTATCGATTCATTCATACCGGCAACATCCTTTTTCCTTTCTGCCTTTCGTCTTCATCTATCATCCTCTAAGTAATACAGACGTTTATCTCTCACGCCCCACATATCAGCCATGCTCTTATCAGCTACACTCAAGCAAACAACAGGAAACAAGATGGTTTTCCTTTTTGAAGTAATAAATAGGTGACTTATTCCATGATTAAAGCAATGTTGGCTCTTAGCAATATATTCTTTACAATCATGAATCCACATCAAAGGCGCCAGAAGCCAAATATGTAAGATAATAGTATGCATTAGTTTATTTTTGATGCATACACTGTGCTATGGTAGTAAGCCACAACAGATTAGTGAGTGGAAAGTTTAAATGTCAGAATGGCACAAGAGGACCACCCCAATTTGACGATTGTATTAAAAACACATGTAAATCATATCAGGCCATATTGTTACCATCCTAAAGAACAGAACAGGAGAAATATATGAATTGTTATAACATTTATTACAGCACATATTTTACACAGTGAGCAGAATAAAGAGGGTTACACTACGACTACACTATACAGTATGCAAATGTGTATGCAAACAGTTTTCAAGTGGCTTAAGAAACACTTAAGAAAGATATAGCTGCAATGCAAATACATAACGGCAGACATGATGCTAAAAATCAGGACGGTGGAGACTGAAAACTATGTATTCAAGGACTTAATGACTGTAGGTGGACTCAGACCAATCCCAACACACTGTCATCACAACAGCAACCACAGCCAGTATAAAGTCAGCATGGGATTTACAGTGCCTCACCAAAACCACACTACGGACAGCTGCAGTAACGGCAGGCTGTGCCAGGAGCACAAGCAAAACATCCAACCCACTTTGGCTGAGAGTGTTTATCCCTCAACAATGCCTTCCAATGTTTTCTGTGGAAGCAAAGCCCAGCGCTTTCATTGTTCTTGGCAGGGACATTGATGTCCTCGTCGGTGTTGACGAGGAGCCGGCTTAGCGGCAGTCACTTGCGCTAAATAACACACAGTTATTTATCTTTTACAGCTCGGGATTGCCCCTGCTCCCCGCCAATGTTGGAACTGGGGGTCTTTTAGCTAAGGCCATTATTTTGAACTTAATAAAACACCTTTTCAGGGTGGGTGGATGCCAGGTGACTCAGTGTATTAAGAGGAACTATTTCACAGGGGATTTGGAATGAGACCCTGGCGAAACAAAGCCAGATGAACACAGTTCCTCCATCTCTGTCGGACATGCATAATAAAATCCTGACTCCTGTGAAGGATCAAGGCTGAGGCCTATAATCTATTTATAGTATTTGATTTGTTACGCTGTGGTAGATGGTGTTGCTCTGTCTGTTCTGTGGTAGCCTAGACATAATTGCTACAGTAGAAGTGAAAGGTAAAGCCAGCGCATTATGAAGCATGTTCTATTCTAATCTATATCGTTTAAGTGAAATAGGAAGCATTATCTTGGGTGTTATGCATACACACAAGGATGAACATCTTTTGTATGTCATATTTCATCTTATTAGGACTTTTTGTGGAATACGAAACTAAGAAATATCACTCGATACACTACTAGATATGTGATGATGCCTGATTATACTGTATGTCTTGCTTACAATAACATTTTATTTGATCTTAATGTTGATAATACAAAATTCAATGAGCTGAGATTAGGGACATAACTAATTAAAAACATTGCAAAGATATATTTATCATGGTCAGCACCACCTTGCAAAAACACACGTGAATGTGAATTATGTGGTTCACATACAGTGTGATTCTTGAAGGATATTTTACTTATGCTAAATGACAATGCTCTAATTGCCAGGGCTCATCTGCATCTCAATGTCTCCCTGTTCCAACACATTAGCTCCCAGGCAGTTGTAGCCTTGACATATTGAGATGTAGTGCAAGAACTGTGCTCTGGGCACTGAGCGATGCGCAGCTAATGCACTTAGCTAATGCATTATTTAGAAAGTGGCCCCGCTAATTGAGTTTTAATGTCAGTGGCCGTTCTACCGCATGTGTTTGACCGAGCACAGGGGAAAGTTTAGATGTTGATAGATGATAGCTGGCCGTTTGTGGCAGCTTCAAAGGTCACAGCAGTGCTGGGCCAACTGCTGTGACCTGAGATGTTCTTAAAGGAGACTCTCCTGTTTTTCTCCACAACTCTATGTCCCGTATAACTATGCTTATATGAATTTCTCCTCTAATAAAAACTGATTTTATATTCCTCATCACTAGAGTCAGGTTTTAAATGTTCAAGAAATATGAACATGCTGTATAGAGAATAAATACAAAGAGAGTCCTAGAACTGACAGACATACAGAATACAGGAAAAGGTTTACTGGATCGTTGATACGTGTTAAAAGTCGAAACAAATATTTGTAAAGTTTCAAAGTTTGGATTATAAATATGATCGCTGTATAATCATGCACTAATTTGCATTTTAAATAGAAAGACACTGTACTGCAGCTCTGCGGAAATCATCACTTACACGCTAACGTGCAATTATTTTTCAAGTCCCCCACACGTTGTCTATGATAGGAAGGCAAAGAGAAAGGCTCAGGTCTTTATGAGAACCAGTCACCCACAGCACGAGATAAAGCAGCGCAATCATTTATTTCCAAAAAATCCCAACCGGCTAATTAACATTGTGAATTCAACCAGAAAGTCAGTATTCCTCTGACAAGTTTAATTGCGATGATGTGTGCGCAACAATTTAACGGCTCAAATAGAGAGCTACTTCAACTGCCATAAATTATGGTATTTTTTCACCTCAAAGACTTTAAACAGGATTACATTTTTTTTTTTTTGCATAATCAACTTTGGCTTTACCTGAGCTCATTTGATAAATTAATAGACTTAAATTAGTTTTCCTCCCAAGGTTAATTATGAAGCACTGAATTAAATTTGCCTCCACGTTGATTTCTTATTTCTAAAATGTCTTCAGCTCAGCTCAGAGCTAATGTTATAGTGAGGACTGGATACAAGCCAAATTGTGTTGTGCGCTTTAGATGGTTGAGTTCAAAGGGTCAATGCAAAATCATGTACTATATGTCATTTTAACTTCAGCAAATGTCCTTGGAAAAAATGCTAATTTCCAATGCTATTTGAAATGTTCAGTCTGCATTTACTCCAGTGACATTTAGCAAGATATACAGTAGCCTACACATCACTAACGTCTGCCAATTTGCACCATCTCTAAGCAGTTCCATGTGCTACAAAAGCATTTACAGAAGGCGAGAAGCCCCGGTGCTCTCACAGTGACAGCCTACCTAAAATTAGATTTCAATCTCCCTGCCTGACGTTCACTCATCCATGCCATCCATCCCTTGCTTACTCTCCATCTCTCTCTCTCTCTCTCGCTCTCTCTCTCTCTCTTAGCCAAATAGAGCTCGATCCATCTCTCTCTGACAGGCTTTTTCTAAACTTAGGATTTCATAACACCTCTAATGTTTTGAAGCCCTGCTTGCAAAGGCCTCCATGGTTTGGGGAGCAAGTGATTACATTATGGTGTGGCTCATCAAACACTACATGGTCAAAAAGCAGAGCGCTCAATATCGCACACAAGTGAGTTTAATGGCTGCCAGCGTTTGACCTTCTCGACTGGGCCTCTATGTTAGTCACTCTCCAACAACTTCAAATTGAAACAGAGCCAGTGTGGTGACAGGACATGTGGAGAGAAGGCGGTAAACCAGAGAGAACACAGAAAATGGAGAGAAGGCAGGCCAAGCAATAGCAAGCGATTTTATCCCCATCCTTTGGCGTCTTTACTGTGTTGGACTGACTCAGGACTAGGTTTCACACAGGCACAATGTGCCTAGGGAGATATTCATGACCGTTTGTGTGTGTGTGTGTGTGGGGACCCAGGCTCTGTCAGCCTTGGCAATGCCCTGTGCAAATGCTTTTCCTTATCAGGGCAGATTTGATATTAATTCTGGCTTTGATGTTCAAAGTGTGACAGGGCATTAGAGCAGAGCAGCAGGTGAAAATAATCCATCTTCCACTTTGTGATTTATGGATGTAATTCCTCTGGTTTGACACCATCAGAAGTTGTATCCTTGGAGCAACGCGTGAGGGAAATTAAACGTTGCAGGAGGACCAGACCAATATAAATGCTAACAAAGTGCATACCTTACAAGTTATTTGGCAGCCAAGCTTGGCAGCTTATCCTCACGTTGCAAAGCTTATATTAAATGTATGAACTCTGGTGAGATTGATCAATTCGTAGCAGAATGGATCACCACGTGTCTCCTGACCAAAACATCCATTTTCGTCACATTTTATCAACCTAGCACCTCCCCTTCAATAAATAACCTGCGATTCCCCTTGTCCGCCTTTGTGCCTGCCCAGTCATTCACAAGAGAATCTATCGACAATTATAATTATGGGATTGATTGAGCTCATCCCTCAAGTTCCAGCGCTTCCATGAATGGAGCAATTATGTTAATTGACTGTACAAGCCCCATTAACAAAGCCTGCCTTCTCAGAGCTGCCATTAGATTAATTCTAATAATGGACATGCCCTTGTTCCTCCATTGTTCTTTATATTTCATTTCCATTGCCTGCTTCCTTCATGTGCTGGTCTTAATCTGTCCTTGCATGTTCGCACACAGTAGGCCGATGAGGAGAATAGCCAAGTGATGAAGTTTGATTAGTGAGTGACGGTGCCTTAGTGCTTTTTCTGTTAAAATGTCACACGTAAACTAAATACCCAATTGAAATAGCATCACTGCAATGTGTCTTTAAAACAATATTTTAATTTAAATGGACAAAAGGACAGGCTCAGAGAATCTATTTGCTGCGTGTAAACGTTACATGGTACTGGAGTAAACAATAATAGTGTAATATTGGCTGCTGCATTTGCAAAGCTTGTACTCATTTGCATAGTCCTGTATGAATTGCAATAATGGGTTGTGTGGGCGAGTACCATTAAGAGATCATTAGCTTGGTGATGTGAGCACGAGTGTGTGTGTGCGTGTGTGTGCGTTAGTGTACGTGTTGTAAGGGGAATACATTATTTCTATAATTCTTGTTGGGAAATGTGCCTTTCAGCATGAAAATGAGAAAAATAGTTATAGGTCTACCCACTAGGGTATCTAGCTATCACGTGGTACTGGCTTAGACCTTCTGTTGACAGGGCTTATTTCTGTAGCAGCTACAAAGGTGTAGAATAGTCCCAGAAAGCATTACAACAGCCAAATACGCTGAGCACTTAAAAGTCAACTCAAAATCCACTTACATTATTTTGCATATCATTAATGCTATTCTGTGTTGTCTATTGCAGACTACCTCACCTGGCTTCTATGCAGTATGTCTGGATGTGTTAGAGCTCATACTAACAACTAAGTCTTTGTGGATATTTGTAATATGTGAATATATGGCTTCTTCTTAAGGAAGAAGTACTTTGTTTTGGATTATTTAGTAAGTGCTTTGTAAATGAAGCTGATTGGACAAATATTACACACCCTCTCTGTTGTCGCCACCCACATATCCCTCCCACAGGTGGTCCAAAGGTTATGAATAACCTGCATTGATACTGTACCTATTGTGCCTCTCAAGACAGGCAGGAATCACTCCCATGCTAAGTTGGCCACCTTGCGTTGGTGGAACCAATGTTTTTGCTGTTACATTTTCCCTTTCCTCAGGTGTTATTCCAATTGGGCTCTCCCGTTTCTGTGGTCAGCGCCTATCCAATTCAGTCAAGACTGATATACATCTCCTCCTCTGGCCCTGCTCCTTGACATCACAACACCTTCCAAAGTCAGTTGGGCTAGCTGGCTGCACCAAGGAGAGTGGCCCAGGTTCACTGTAAATGACGCTATTGAGAGCCATAAAATAACAAAAGCTAACAATAAAACATATTGTTTGGCAGTGAAATGTAACAGGTTTTTTTTTTTTAGTACAGCTGCATCATCTTTTGCCTTATTTATGAGCATGAGCAGACAGAGCCTTTCATGACGGCCATAACAAGCGATAACGCCCATACCCTCTGAGTCAAAACGACCGTGGAGCCCTCCTGCGCTGACAAAACAAATAAACAGCGGCACTCGCAAAGCAGCCCTGGCCAATCCACTCAGGAATGTCAAATACTCCTGAATTTATTTTCCATGAGGTCTTTTAAGTAATCTGTTCACTCAAAGAGGTCAATTTTGCTTGGAAAGAGGAATATTGGGTAAATATTTTCATGGAAGCTGGGTTGATTTGAAATGGAATTGCCTCCCTCCTAACCCCCTGCCCTAGCGTTTCCAAACACAGTACTACACACGCAAGCATGGACATGCATGAAAGATAGGGGGTGTGTGCACGTACACACAGACACACACGCACTCTAGTTAGTGTTGCTCCTCTGCTCGCATGCGTTTATTTTTCCCATGCCTAAGGTACTGCAACTTCCAACACGTCCGTCATGAAAGGGCCAATGTGTGCTGCGGACAAAAGGGCAAGGAAAATATCAACAAATCGTCATTTACATCAGAACGAAAACAAACATACACGAGAGCAAGGCTGCTAAGGAGTCCAGACATTTTTCTATTTTTTTTTTTTACCCACAAATTCATCTCGTGGCTTCAGGCAGCTCGCCAGACAAATCTAATATGGATTTATATACAAAGAAAGTGCCTAGTTTAACATAATGAATATTTAATCATGCATGGACCCTGTAAAGCGATTTTGCTGAAGTAATTGAAAGCAGACTTTGTCTGGAGGTTTATCAAAAAAATATATAAATAAATAAAGAATAAAAAGCACCAGCTAATCTGTTGACCTAAAGAGCCCAAAAATCTCACGATGGATTATTTGTGTACACTGCTAGCCTACACTCTGGTAAATGAGGGCTGGGATTCTGGCATTAGCGAGTATTAAGCCTCTGATTTCAGGAGAGTGTACAGATATACAGGGTAAAGGTGGATATTCACCGTTCTGATATTACACACCTACAAACACACATACGGTATATTATGGTGGGTGCCGTGCGACCCCCATAGTGTAGGCCTACCCACAGCTCCCTGCTCTCATACCAACACATTCACTAAGACACTAGCAGAGAATCTGCAGCTTCATATAGGCCCCCAATACTACACACGATCAATACAAGCAATCATTGACTAGAACTCAAATCAATTTTGGCAGCAGTGTGAGACAAGGGGGTCAGCAAGCTGTGGCAATCAACATGCTGCAGTTTATAGCATCCGCGGGTGTGCTACGAACTCTATAGTCTCTATAGTTATATTGTAATAGATATAACTTTCCTTCAACCGGACTTCTGGCCTCCATTTCAATCTAAGCAATAGGAATAGTATTGCCGTAGACAAAGACTTGGCATAGCTCAACAGAGATACATAGCAAGGGATGGAAAAAAAGACACTAATATGGGCAGTGAGAATTAGAGCATAAACGAATTTTAGGGAAAATGTTCACTTGTGCAAAACAAAACAGGTTATCACGTTTATTTGGCGATTCTCTGGCACTCTTAATAAATCTGCTTAGCGCTCCACCTAACAGCTTCATTCACACCACAAATCTCTGTACTGCAATAACACGCACCAGCGGGTACAGATTAATTTAATAACTCTTCAATATTCTCCATGAAAAAGATGAGGGACTGGCAGGTCTGGAGCATATTGGGAGGGGGTCTGCTGGAAGGAGGGCGTGGGGTGGGGTGAGGAGAGGCTGTCCGTGGAATAGGATACTGCTAATGCAACAGAGTGAATATTACATAATTATGTCATTTACATTCCATGGGAAGAGCTAGCTTCACAGACATGTATCAGACAGAGCTGTGGATCTGTGACATGGCGTGAAAGCTTTGGGTGTAGAAGGTGTGGTAGAGGATAATTTGTAAAGTTGTAAGGTCAAACCCCATCTGGAATGACCAAAGAACAGCTCAACCATCCATACACTGGGCCTGCTACACATCATGCAATCAAGAGACTCTCAAGGAAATGCTGCTTCCTTTGTTACCACTAAGCCTTCATACTTCCTCAAAGTGTTGGTTAGGAGCCACTAACAACCTCAAACATGGTGTAGATTGATAGATAAATGTATTTCTCACATTTCATTCTCATATACAATAGTACAATATTATTATTTATTAAATTAAACAGTGGATAAAGTGAGGATTACTGTCAGACCTGGAGACAACAGTGTTAGAAGACACTAATGAGAATTTGCTCATTTTGGCAATAGCCTGCAGTCAAGGTCCCTCCCATTCTGTTCCCAATTTGATAGCGTAAACGGTTTATAACGACAGTCAAACAAATGTGTGGACCACACTGCCATCTACTGGCAGCATATCAGAAAGAAAGGGAAAATACCAGTCTTTGATTTCAAGTACTTGTACTTACCACCAGTATTTAAAATATTAAACTGCAATCCTTTTTTCAGTGTAAGTGTGCTGCATTTCTATTGGATGGCCCATGTTTTTCTTTCAGTAGATAACCTGTGGGAATTCACTTCAGATATAGACATAGTTTACCTAAGAACCCAATAAGTGCAAACATGTATGTGTGCATGCAATATGAAAGAAAGAGAATGAGAAAATAGGTCAAATGTGAAAAGAAAGTGTGTATAGCCTTTGCTCTGCACACAACACTGTCTCCTTCATTGTGACCTGGTCACATAGTACAGCACAATTACAAACTGTATAGGTACACATTATAAAGGCTCAATATTAATAAGATATACAGTAACCCATTTGAGGACATCTAGACTGTGTGTGGAAATAAGACCAACATTTGTATGTGTACCATTTTACTCACATGGCTTGGCTCCCAAATAAAACAGTGCCCTCATCCTCCAAATAGCATGAGGTGTCTGACAGTGACTAAAGATTTGTTTGTGTATCAAGCAATGGCCATTAGCGCACAAGATTAAACACTAGGGTCAATGTTAACCCTGCAAGAGCACTCAACAAAGAGTGCCATTACAGCTGTTATTAATGTGTGTGTTTAAACTGGGTAAATATTCTCTTTCGTGGTGTGTGTTTTAAAAGGGGTGTGAGAGGATTTTCGCTAACAGGCCAACCTGAGCAGGGAAAATATGCTCAACAGAAGCTGTTGCCTGTGTAGGACATTATTTCTTTAGCTATAGCACACAAATCGTAGAACTTGCACCCATGGGGAAGATGATTAGTGGGGAACAGGTTTGGTCTTCGCTATGCTGACAACATTGTCATAAGCTCATGTACAGTACACTTTATACACACACACACACACACACACAACGACACAAACCTGTGTGTGTCAATGTCACACCTGACACTGGAAACTTTGTTCACACAGGTCTGTTTATTTTCATGTTCCAACTGTGTGTTGGTAAGTAACCGCTGAACTGGCTGCAGTTAAACTGTGTTTATTGAACTTGAGGAAAAAAGCTGTTCAGGAACTCTGTTTTGCTGTGAACAGTAATGCACATACATGCAAGCATTCAACCACCACACAACAACGTGCCTCTTTCATTCTTAATCCAAGGCTGTCAATCAAGCAGTTCCTCTGTCCCCAGCGTTTCCCAACCCAGAAGTCCTAATCACAACAAACACAGTTGACGTATCATTCCATGTCTGCTCCAGTATAAACACCACCAGATTTACCTTTTGTGAACTCCATGACACTACTTACATTGAGGGCAACATAACGACGCTCTCTTGGTCTGTGTTGGTGGATTTATTGTTTTATTAGGGTTGTACTGATAAAATTATATGGGCATTTAACCTACAATAAATTGCTGTTCAGTACAAGCGTCACATGAGCAAATGGGAAATGAGGAAACAGAACACCTTCAAACCCCCATTGTGTGCTCTGAACACACACGTTACACAAACGGCTGTACAAACACAGCATGTTGAACCAGGAAGACGACAGCTGTGGTGTGTGTGGGGAAGGAAGGAGGGGGGGGGGGGCAGAAAGAGGAGAGTATACAGTAAAGTATATTTTCCATGACAATGGTGTCAAGTGTGCATTTCTGAGGCTTTAATCTATACTTAGCAATGCCTTAACTCTGATTGTAATTGTAATATGTACGTCGTATAATAATGGACACAAATGGGGTAACATGCAACATAAAAATAACAGGCCAAAAATTGTTATTCATATCTCAAAATAAATTATATAAAATATACTTCTTCCAGCATTTCTTTGTTTGTGTGAACATTAAAGGTATAGGCCAAGAACTATACAGAAAACTTACATTTGCTCCAGAGAAAGATTCCACTAAAACAAACTGTTTAGTAATCTCTTACAACAGTACATATAAGAAAACAACACAAAAAGGTGGCCCATCAAATGTTCTACAGCAAACAAGGTATGCAGCAGATAAGAGGAACAGTGTTTAAAGCATCCATTAGAACATGTTTGCATAAAGGGAACCATTAAGAAAAGCAGTGTTGTCATGTGATATTTGCTTCAGCCTCGCTTAAAGGCTGGCTGGGTAAACAGGCAGGGAAGGAAGGGTCAATATTTTCACAAGGAAACAAGATGAGATGGGCAGATAACTCCCACTCAAATTCAGCTTGCTGCTTCTAACCAACATCCAAATACACGGGGCCACATCACAGGATGGACATCCAAAGAAAATGTCAAGGTAAGATAAGGATAAGGATAGGGCAGAGTGCCAGAACAAAAACAGTATCGTTTAGGCATCGACCAATCACCTTTGCACACACCTGTTTTGATTACAATTAGGGAAAAGATCACTGATATGGCCTTGTAAAGTCACAAGGATACATCTAATCTTTCATGTGTTCACACAAACTATTCTGATCTTTGGTAATTACTAACTTTATAATGTCAATAAAATGTAGTAGATAATGCCCCCCTTTATTTTTCCATTGAATCTTTTGCTTTCCAGTGTAGTTATATGGCTGCAACAAAGACACCGTTAACATGGCAATTGGGAATAAGCCAAGGATGAATGTTTACTTTCATATGGATTTTGCAAATCCAGTCAAAATTTGACTCTCTAGACTCATGTTAAAATGCAGTGAATTATGTTGAAGCGTGAATGAGTAAAATCTGAGATTATACATATCCCGTCTAAAAAGAAAAATTATACTTTTACGCAGAATGTTTTCCTAAGAAAAAAGGAAGTTTGTTTCAAATCTCAAAATCACCACCGCTAGTCAGGAGAAAGAGCATTTGTATTTGACGACGCACTTTGAGATCAAGTCAAAGTCGATATTGCAAGTGCATATTGCCACTTAAATGTCCTCATCATCTTGACTGCCGCTGAAGTGATAATGCTGGCAGGTTTAGGCAGACCTCAATGACAGCTCATCATCTAAGCAGATGAGATTTGTGAGCACACCATCAAAGGTGTACAAACAAAACAATTTCACTGCGTCAGTGAGGCAAATGTGAAATAAATGGTAGGGCCCAACATCATAGCATAAAAGTTTTATTATGAAGTATATTGGCCAGGTCACATTTAGTTGAGAACAGGTGTGTGTGTGTGTTTCAATCCATCTATCAACTATACCTAAGTGGCAGGCCAGTCAGTCAATGCTGAGAGACATGGATAAATGTCACTTCACATTTAATGATCAGTGAGGTTCACATTCTAAACCAGACATATGCACCAAATTATTTGATCCCAAAAAGATAAATAAAAAATAACATTGTTGGCCTGTTTAACAAAAATGTTTATATAACAGGGGATCTCTGTTGGGGTGGTTCAATCAGGCAAGGGGTCATTGGCCTGAAAAAACATTGAACTCTGCTCTAAAAAAAAGACTAGCCTTAACATAATCAGAACCATCTCCAGTGCATCCAGGTGTTCACAGCACTTCACTTTTCCACATTTTGTTAGGCGACAGCTTTATTCAAAATTTCTAATATGGATTAAAATATTCCCCCCCCCTCAAAATTCTATACAGAATACCCCATGAAAACAAAGTGAAAAAATGTCTATACTCAATACTTTGTTAACGCACCGTTGGCAGGAATTATAGCCTCAAGTCTTTTTGAGTATAATGCTACAAACTTGGCACACCTACTTTTGGGCTGTTTCTCCCAATATTTTTTGCAGGACCTCTCAAGCTCCATCAGGTCATGGTCATGGGGAGCATCTCTGCACAGCCATTTTCAGATCTCTCCAGAGATGTTAAATCTGGTTCAAGTCTGGGCTCTGGCTGGGCCACTGAAAGACATTCAGAGTTGTCCCAAACTCACTCCTTTGTTATCTTGGCTGTGTGCTTGGGTTGCCTGTTGGAAGATAAACCTTCGCCCCAGTCTGTCAGTCCAGAGCTCTCTGAAGCAGGTTTTAATCAAGGATGTCTCTCTACATTGCTGCATTCATCTTTCCCCCGATCCAAACTAGTCTCACAGTTCCTGCCCCTGAAAAATATCCCCACAGCATGATGCTGCCACCACGCTTCACTTTGTATTGGCCAGGTGATGAACAGTGCCTGGTTTCCTCCAGACATGACGCTTGGCATTCAGGCCAAAGTGTTTAATCTTAGTTTCATCAGACCATCAAATTCTGTTTATCATCGTTTGAGAATCCTTCAGGTGACGTTTGGCAAAATCCAGGCAAGCTGTCATGTGCCTTTCACTGAGGAGCGGCTTCCGTCTGGCCACTCTACCATACCTCCCTGACTAAAGCCCTTCTCTCCCGATTGCTCAGTTTGGCCAGGCGGCAAGCTCAAGTAAGCGTCAATGTGCTTATTGGAACCTTCAAGGATACAGAAATATTTCTGTAGCCTTCCCCAGATTTGTGCCTCGATACAATTCTGTCTCAGAAGTCTACAGACAATTCCTTGGACTTCATGGCTTGGTTTGTGCTCTGACATGCACGGACAACTGTGATACCTTATATAGGCAGGTGTGTCTTTCCAAATCAACTGAATTTGCCACAGTTGGACTGTGGCTGATTCGTGGAAACAGGATACTTATGTACATGCGATCTTTTACATTTTTTAATACATTTGCAAAAAACTTTCAAACAAAAATATTTCACTTTGCCATTGTGGGGTGCACTGTATGTAATACAAATATAGATACAGACAGGTCAGTGTAGGTATAGCTTACTTGTTTTATTTCAATTTATCTGCAGAATTCCATAGAGAAATACATGCATTGACTTTGTATAGGTGCTTAGTACCATCTACTGTCCAGGTTGTAAATTACAAGTGCAAACATTGTGCCAATTAATTTACACTTTCGCTGCAATGTGTAGGACATTAAGATTAAAAGTAAGAACCTTTTAAATATTTAAATGTATAATGTATATGTTAACAAGACAAACTGGACTGAAGTCTCAAAGTGACAATTGGTCTGTGATTTACTGACAATTAAGAAGGACAATACCCCCATCAGAACAAGATATGTAATGATAATACAATTCATAATGATAGTCAGCTTTTATGCAAATATTTACAGTAACTGTTAAACATAGCTTTAAATATATAAATAGAGACATTTTACATTGAAAAACTGACGTGTCATTTATTTTCAAAGACTATTGTTAAAGGATGATCACAGATTTATAGTTTGGAAATGTATTTGCTATTTAGGAAGTTAATACAGTATGTCAAGAAAGACAGGAGATAATTACATTTAAAATTAATTTACTGTAAAAAACAAAAGTTAAATCAATAAAGTAATGTTGAATATGCCATTCCTTCAGGTTATTCAGTAAATTAATTCAATAACACCTTACATTTATATTTCATAAGTGAATTTAGCTAAATCTATAACATCTCTACATTTTAAAACTAATGTTATGAACAATTTTCACAAAACAATGACCAACTACATTGCCTTTTTGCTAACATGTTAATTAGAAAATTGCTGTCTAGGTGTTTAAAGGTATACTTGAATTTTCTTTTCGACAAATAATTGTCAGACATATTCCTTAAACAGATTAATAAAACTACAAAAACTACAATACAAAATGGCAAGTGCACTAACAATATTTTTGTAGTCTAATCTTTGGGTGGGAGAAAAATGTTTAGAGTAAAAAAAATTACTACAATAAAGTTATGAATCAAAACATGTCCATGCATCTATACACATACCAAAAGAGAAAATACTGGTATGTAAAAATAATTCAAGCTATATAATTTTGTGTTTTGTCAATGTTACAGAATAATTACACCAACTACCTTTGTGAAAAAATAGATTACTTCAAACAAATACAAAATTGCACAGTCTGTTCCAATGCACAATAATATTCCAGCATGTTTAAAAATAAAAAAATAAAAATGTTAAAAGCCTTAAGGTTTTCTCCTCCTGCAAAAGAAAGAACAAATACATGTATCTGTAGCTATAATCATTTAAAATAACATTGGCTAAATAATAAAGGCAAATGTCCACTGGTGAGGTTTTGCAGCACATTGCACTTTTAATGACATTCAAACGTATATAAAATATGCAGTGTTGCAATGACTCTGATTCATGACAGATGCTCAAGATATTAGCCTCGTGAGACAGTCCTGATCTTGGGAGCTTTAGATCCATTTCACCGCAAGAATCA
The DNA here is from genome assembly GCA_026546735.1 of Forbesichthys agassizii. Classification (NCBI taxonomy): domain Eukaryota; kingdom Metazoa; phylum Chordata; class Actinopteri; order Percopsiformes; family Amblyopsidae; genus Forbesichthys; species Forbesichthys agassizii. Next base: position 15,516 of record JAODLL010079657.1, on the reverse strand, counting down.
GTCTGGAAACCTTAGAAATCAGTGCGAATGTGCCCGAGTTACAACAACTAAACTAATCCAATCAGTGTAATCTTGATAGCTTTATGGGCCTGGTGTAGATGTGCGGCTATGTGGGCATGGTTTAGATGTGCAGCTTCGTTTAGGTTTGCCTACAATAAAAACAACTAAATGTGTTCCAAGTATTTTTTGAAAAGTGCCATGCCCCTTTCAACCTGTTTTGATTGATGAGTCTCCAGATTGTGACTAACTCCATCTGACATGTCAGGTGAGATACAGTAGTGTTCTAAACCTTGTTAAAAATAAACTACTTTCTAAACATTGGCATGATGTGTGTCAGATGCCACCATCAGTGAGGTTGGCCTTCACACTCATGCATGCTCAAGAGATCTGAATGAAAACAAAGAGCCCTAGTTTTGCAATCCAGCAAACTTTACCAACAGGTTGAAAAATTAAATAAAAAATGTATAACTTTCACCCAAACTAAATGGTCACTACGTCTGTGTTAGCCAGCCTTGTGTCATCTGGAAACTATAGCATCCTATGCCATTACCTACTGTATAATGTATGTATGGCTTATTCCAGACGTTTTAGTCCAAGTAAAGTGAGTACAAGTACATATTAAAAAGGACAGTTCAGATTTAGGCATCTTGCTCAAAGATACTTACAGGGGCACTAAACTAGCATTTAACTATTTTATCGGGTTTATCTTTTGCTTGTGGGCGTGCCTTTTGATAACAGGTTTCATAATCTCTTTAAAATTATTTATACACAGTTTATAGGCCTGTGACAGCAGTTAACAGAAGTGCAATTCAGTAATAACCTAGCTTTTGGCCTAAAATATATAAAAGGTGTCAGAGATGATGGTGAGTTTTAAAATAAGGTGTCAGAGATGATGGTCACCATCATCTCTGCTTGTTGCTTGGTTACAGAGAGCCAATCAGAGACAGGGTAAAGGTGGGTCCTTGGAGCTGGTGCGTGCATGTCAAACTGACAGACGGAAGACAGAAACAGTGCACCGGTAAATTGAAATGCGTTTTCATTGTGCAGTACGTTTGCCAATGGTTCGTTGCGGGCCAGACCTGGTCAACGGGCCTATTGGAGACCACTGCTATAGGCCTATAAATAAGCTAATGATGTGTGTGTGTGTGCTTTAGTCACGTTTTTTTTACCCCCACGATAAGGGAAGGGGGTCAAGGCCAAGGTTAAATAGACAGTCCGCTACTGGAAATATGTAACCAACCAGTACCACCTATTTATTTGTCTTGGTGTATCGGCAATAATGCCGTGGTGCGTATACCTACTTTTAACATGTATTCAAACCAAAATGTTCAAAAAGCCAATACATGAAAACAAAAGGCATGACCATAAGCGGCCGGTGAGAGCAGGAGAAATAGCTAAATGCATGTGTGCATCCATATAATTTAGGCTTGGAGCTGACCACTGTAGCCTAACCAATAGCCTATCATGCCTTAGAATAGAGAGATCACATTTACTCTGTTTACATGCATGTAATATCACACAGCACTCATGTACAATGGATAGAAAAAGACTACACACGCACGCATCTGATTGGATTTACTTACTTCTGATAGGCATAAGCTGAACTTGTGCTGGCGACTGGAGCCTGTTGGTAGAAATGGTTGAATTAGACGCTATGAAGACATCTATGGAAAACTGTATTGTAGTTATGTGCATAGTCTTGGGTGATATGTGCAGAGTTGCTGTTATCAGAATGTAAATCAGTGATAGAGATTCAGCATTTACGGCCCTTATGGGCAACGTGACTATCTTGGTGTAGTGAAACTATTCCTGAAAACAAACTTAGCTGGTTAGTAAAACACAAGTAAACGTAATATTTTAGCATAGCTGTTAAGCACTTAAGATGTGATTCTTGGTGTTATCCGCCTAAGCAGAAACACAGGAATCCAAATCAAAACACATAACACACCGTACAACCAAAACTAATCTTATTAAAATGAAAACACTTGTGGCTGAAATGTAGCTGTTAGAAAGACTAAGCCTCTCGGGTCAGTGTAGTCAATGATTGTCTTGTCTGTCCTTTGATTTTTTATGTATATAGAAGAAAGAAGAAAAAAAAACATTTGTATGTATGTACCCTGTTCTCCACGTCATCCATATGTCCTGGAACTTCCGCAGACCCTGACCTCCTCTTGCGGCTAAATAAAACATTGAAAAGCTACATCACCTCCTGATAAAATGACAGATGTATAAATACAAGCCTACTGTGGAATCATTTAATGTCCTATTCTTGACCGATTTTATCCTATTCCTGAAGATATCAAGAGTTGTACTACTATTAGATGGTATAAAGGTAATTTGAAATAATTTTTATAAAGTACTTGATTATGTAACAATTGATTTTATAAAAGATGTTTTACCTGTGTTGCATTTATTTTATCGTGACGTTTCATTTTGCAGCATTATTAATGGGCGTGCATGTATATATGTGTACATGCATGTACTAATATGTGATATTGCTTATTTTTCTGATTAAATAGGTTACAGTGTTAAATTAGGTTACTGTGTGTGTTATCTGTCAAGGGACTGCAGATGAAAATTAGCTGGGCTAACTCTGGTGCAATGCATCAAATGGTAAACATTTATGTTTAAATTGTACGTGATCCCTTACACATAAATGAATATATATCAAATATATATTGACCAACACTGGCTACTAGTGGATTGCAACCAGAAGTATTACACATGATCGGAGAGTGTGCATAGCGCTACAGTTGGACAGGTACCTTGCTGCCATAGGGCATTCTTGTTTTAATGTCTCAATATCTGTAAACTGCACCGCTTGTCCCCCGCCTCTGGTTCTGAACACATCTCCCTGAGGAAACAAGCCACAAATGAGAACCCCAGCATATAACGCCATGTTTACCATATTCACTAGAAATACGGTAGAAACATCGGTTTTGTTTGAAACCCTTGGCTGCAACACACCTGATTCCCACCACACTGAAAACAAGTAAGTGTAACTGATGCAAGGGCATGCAAATCAGTAAGGACACATCTAGAATTGAGAAAGGGTGCCATGTTACCTTTATCAGCTTGGTCTCAATCTCCCCATCGGAGGCGAGCTCCTGGTGTGTGAGCACGTATTTCTGACATTTGGACAGAGCTTTCTCACTGGGAGCAGACACCTTGATTGCATTTGGTATGATTGGCTGCATGACAGTGTCTAGGTCCAAATTAGTGGAGGGCTTGTGGTCTACCCATTTCTCCCCACCTGCCGAGTGCGAGCGCCTGTGCCGAGGATGAACTGGCGGGGCCATCTGGTGATCCCCAACGTGAAAAGACAAACCAGGGCGTTATTCACAATAGAGTAGTGGAGGGGACTACAGAAAAGGTCACACATACAGGCACTACTGGAAGACTACTAGGTTATTGGGAAGCATTTTTGTCCTTTCTGTTGCTGATTCAAATCAAGCCGTAAAGATAATATTTCAGTCTTCCAGTAACGCATATATTTTCAAGTCAAGCATCCACTTTGTTGAAACAGCCCACTGCAGTGATCATTTTCCTCAAAGAGAAACCTCATGCAAAGAAAAGCAATGTGTGCCTTTACATTATGCGATCATGCTTTGCAAAAAAGACCAGCACAGGTCAAAGTGAATTAGAAAACAAGTGGAACTGATGCCATTAACTTCTAGAAAGAAGGTGCAAGAAGAAAATTTGACATGCAATTTGTGCTTTGAGAAAACAGCTTCCAGTGTAGCAGGGATAATCAAGCTGTGTTGTATTGGGGCATTCAGCTACATTTCTTGTACTTTCGTCAGGGAATGGTGTGTTTCAAGTTCATAGTGGCACACGGTCTATAGCAGCTAGAGGCTCCACAACAAGTCTGCTGGATGCACTAGAAACTACAGCACTCTACTAAACTGCCAAAAGACTATGTAAAAGATCTAGGTACTTGAGTGGGTTATCCCACCCTACAGTAGGGTTGGGTGCCAAACTCTGTACTTTAAGCGTACCGACCGAATTATGTCAGATTACCTATTAAGGTAACGAAATCTGGTACTGATTGATTTCACCTCAGAGCGCGTAAAGAGAGTAACTTTTTATTTTAGCGCGTTGCACATTTATTTGTCATGGGATTTCCTGCACGGGGCCTCCGTTAAATTTGGTGCCAGCTCTCGACAAAACAAGATCGGGTGTTTGTGTAAAACACTACATAGTTTGCAGTTGAGACTGGAGCAGTGAGATAAACAGACAGCTGTAGAAGTGAACACATAACTCCTGCAGCGGTATGATGAGAGTAGGAATTAGATCACATGAACATGTCTCCGGTGTTGAACACAGACAGGTAAGATCAAACTAACCCTGTAGGCTACAACTACAATTAATGTCACCAAGTGTGCCATGCCAACGTAAGCTATTGTATTTCTGCTTTGGACAACGTAGTTGAAATTCCTACACAGTGTAGGCTACTGTAGCAACGGGGTAGGGGGCGTTTAAGAAAAACGAAGGGAGGCACAGTTCAATAATGCTTAAATTAGGTTATAGGCTAAAGCAGAACTCCTACAACACGTTGTTCGTAAAGAGTCAGTCAGGCAGTTTTCATTCCATAGGCAACATGTAAATTACTGTAATGTTATTACAGAGAGTAAAGTACCAAAAAAAGGTATCGTTGGGTATTGGTACCAAATTCGAGGTACCGGACCGGCACCAGTATCGATTCAAATGTGAACGCTACCCAACCCTACATATAGTTAAAAGAAAGGCAAGCAACTATGAATGCAGCACAAAAAATGCACTTGTACTGACAGTCATCTACACACACCTATAAAGGGAATGCAGCTGGACTACACACACACACACACACACACACACACACACATCTAGGCTCTACAGAATGGCTAACACACTGACCCTTGTGCCTGACTCTAGGTCTAGCCCATAGGCAAGACTCTTAGCCGGGGTCACAGCATCTGTGGCCCAACGCTGGCCTCTCCTGCGACCCACACTGCTGCTGCTGCCACCGAGATATGGGCCGGGGGTCCCAGGCTGCCTAATATGCCTGGAGTCTACCGGCGTCCTCTGCTCCCACTCAGTGATGGAGGACGCTACTGAGCCAATAGCTGAGGCGGCGGCAGAGGAGGAAGAGGTGGGGTAGGGTTCCTGAGCTGCTCTAAAGGCCGCTGGGTTTGGGCGGGAAGGTGTTTGGCTGATGTCCTGCAGAGGGGGGCGAAGGATTGGAGCCGAGTAGTGAAGCCGTGTAAGGGGTTACAACGTTAGCACAAACACACACACACACACGAGTGCAGTGGACCCAAGATGCTGCGCCGCTACAGAATCCAGCAGCGCACCAATCATATGATCCTCACCTGCCGTTAGCATGTTGCCTGTGACACATTAGCTTAATGAACGCAGCCCGCAGTGCTTCCATGCACAAAAGGCCAGAGCACATGGTGAGGGAACACAACACGGCACTGGCACAGAGCTAGCGCGGCGCTGGCACAACGCTTACGCGGCGCTAGCACAGAGCTAACGTGCATTAACATACTCACAGGTGGAGGCTGGGGCGAGGCGGACCTCTTCTGGGAGGCGTTACGGTCTCTCTCCCTGGAGGGCCTCTGGGGCTTGTCGGGCCGCTCAGCGGGACAGCCCCCGGTGCTCTCGGTCACGATGGCCTTTAGCTGCTTCAGCTTCTCATCCTTCACCCACAGCTTGTTCTGCAGCTCCAGCTGCTTTGCATTCACTCGCCTCTCCTGCGGCAGGGCACACACACTGACTATTAGAGATGCACGCATGATTTGGCTGACACGCTGAGATCGGAGACGTCCTGATGCTAGCAGCGTCTCCATGTTAGGGTTGGTCCAACCACACTTGGTTGACTGGGGCCATGTAATCTCTCGTGATTGCCTGAAGCCTTGATGTAGTATTTAAAGAGCAGAACTCACCATTAATGATGAGTGACATTGACATGATTATATTTATAGCCTGGTCTCTCATCTGCTTCTTTTCATTTGTTATTTCACCTTTCATTCATTAATTCTTGTGAGAAGCTAAACACTACCGCACCACCATCACCATACACCATTACCACAATCACATTAATGATGAGTGACATTGACATCATACCAGAGGTAGGGCTGCACCATTCTGGATACAATGAGAATCACGATTTTAATGCTTAGAAGTGAGAACACAGTTTCACCCCCACCCTCCAATTACTGCACTCATTGACGTGATACAGAAGGTAACAAAACATGATGGCTCCTAATAGGACTAGCACATCCACTTTGGACAACAGAAAGTGAATGCTTCTCGTAACAGCGCTCATAAATCTGACATTGAACAGAAAAACACAGTTAGCCTAGTCAAACTAGTATGGGGTGGCTTATAAAAACATGTGATGAGGCATCATCATATTGTGAATGTAAAGAGGATAGGGGTCTGTGAGGACAGTTCTGCCATGTTAGTGTGTGGGTTCTAGCATTTCCCCTGTTCATCTAAATTAAAATATCGAATTAGAGTTGCAAGCTTGACGCCTCCCTCGTTTAACTGAAGAAATAACCTAGCCAAAGTAAATAAATGTCAGATTTATGGTTCGATTCCACAAGGATCTAACAAAGGCCGAACTCAGAATTCATAACAGGAATCATTGCAAGATAAAACACAAGCGCAACAAAATATTACATGCCTATTTATATTTGTCTAAATAGTCTCACTTCAAGAGGCAGGATTGGAAACGGCACCTGAACAGCTGATCAAAAAGACAGTATAGTATTCAAACGTTAATGTTAATTGGGGTCCCCCTACCAGCCCCTGCCCTCACTCAGCTCCTTGGCGCATTGTTAAAGTTCTAGTGGGTGGAGTCAGGCTCAGCACTGGGGTGCAGTTTAGAAGTCTCCACAAGTTTGAATGTTTGACTCGGATCCGGGTCGGGTCTGACATAAATGCTATGATACGCTGACTCGCTCATGCTCACTCTCACTGTGTACATTTTACTTCCTGCTGCTCTGCGTCACGTGGTGTTACGCCATCATTTGTTGATGAAGAAAGTAGGTCTGGTGACCCTAATGAAGATTTGGCAGAATCGTTTTCATGTCGAAGTGAGATCGCATAGAGGAATGGAGATTTCTTTTACGATTAATTGTGCCGCCCTACAGAGGGTTCACCATTAAACACTTGAGACAGCTTTCAAGAGCAGCTCGCAGCAGCAGAAGACGACAACAAGCCCACTCACACACTCCTTCTCCCACTTGATCTTGGTGTCTGCGACCACGCCCTGCATACGCTGTTCCATGCGCCTCCTCTCCGACAGCTCCCTCTGGAGCCTTTGCTCCCGTGTCTCCAGCTCCTGCTGAAGGGAGCGCTTGTCCTCCTCATAGATGTTGGTGGTCTTCTGCAGGATCTCAATCTGAGAACAAGCATTTCACGACCAGATGTCCATGGTTCAATGTAATTAACATGGAATACAGAAATATTCTGTCATTCCAAATGGAAACATGACTGCTTAGAGAAATATAATCATCTTCTTAATCATGTTTGTAAAGAAATAATGCAAGCCAACTGGTCAAGAGAAGAGAAAGTCAGGCACCTTGTATTCCAGCATTTTGGATTTCTTCTCCAAGCGCTCTATTTCAGACTTCTGGGTGGTGATAACTTTTTCCTTGTCACCGAGCTTGCCTCTCTGGTCGTGGATGAATTTCTCCTTGGCTGCAAGATGGCCGTCGAACTGCTGTAGCATGCACTTCAGTGTGTTTGCTGTAGGATTGCGTTGACATTTATATTATTAAAATAAAACTAAAAAAGGTATATAATAGCTACACATTTACAGCCATTTATGTTATTGCTTATGAGCACAGAGCATAAATATTGATAAAGGTGTACTTGGCCTCCCCCCTCCTCTGCGTAAATGTGTTTAATAGGCTCGTACAGTTCTGGTTGATTTGTGTGGTCAGCAACTGGCGGATGTGAATCCTCCTCTGCAGAACCTCGATGAGGCGGGGCAGGGTCTGATCATCTGATGGGTCCACCACTTCACAGGACGGGAGGAGAGGAAGGCTGTCGATGTGCTGGCTGGACAGGCTATCTACAGCAGAACAAAGGATATGGAGGATAAGAGCAGCTAGGGCTGTTGCGATAACCGCAATACCGCGGGCGACGGCAAGGAACAGCCATTATCGCAATGTTTACATTTGCATTTGTTTTTCCCTTCATGAGCCTAGCCCATCGAATATGAGGTTTCATTTAGGGAACGTGAGATATTTAAGAGCACATTTCTCCCAGCCCCTTTGTAGCCGGTTGTAGCCTTTTGGAATACATGTATTTACAATACTCTGACGTGATGCTTTACTAAAGTTTTGCAGTAATCTGTTGTTTGGGCAGCATGTCTGCACCTAGCGCACCGCTGATGTATTGGCAGTACAGAGTAATTATTTTGGGACATGTCTATCTCTTGTGGGAAAGAAAACTGAATAGATGTACCCTAACATGTTGGGTTGTTTAACCAAAAACAGCCATACAACTTCAATTCAAAAGATCAATTATTTCTGTCTACAACAATGCTAAGCCAAGGTATGTGGCTTGGCGCATCATATCTAATCTTGCGCCATTTAATATGCTTTTAATTGGTCATATTTTTCAGCTGACATTTTTATCAAACATGCCGAATGTGATTACATACCTATAGTCAGAACACCGGTGCGCTAAATTGGTAGCCGATATGTTGTTGCACAATCGATAACACGGCATATCGCGCTATTAAACCAACCTAAATCGCCGCATGGAAAATTCTCTAACCGTGACAGCCCTAAGAGCAGCTGTACTGTTGTTTAGTTGTTTCAGTGTTTGTTTTACCAGTATTGTTGGAGTCTCCTTGCTCATCCAGGCGCTGAGAGAGCTCATCTCTGAAGGCCTGGTTCTTGTGTCTGCGCCCCGACGGGAGAACACAGATGGGCCGATCGACCGGTCGGGCCACTTCCACCTCCTGGGTCATCTCTGCAAAGCGCATCACCAGCTACCGCACACGCACACAGACAGTGAGGGACAGAACACGGCGCTTTATTTGTATGGACAAATGTGTGAATTCATCCACACGATTATGGTATTGTATGAGGTCCTGAGGTAATATACTGTGTACTGAAAATCCTACCATGGTTTCTTCATAGTCGTCTGCATTGGGATTCACACACACAATCATCCTGACTTTCCCTTCACCGTCAAAGTAGTTTTTGAACAGATGTGTCACTTTTGACTCCCTGTACGGCACCATCTGTGTGAGAACAAAGGCGGCCATCACGTTACCACTGTGTACCCTACACAGCATGTTACACAATCGCCTCCATGCGAGACAAAGGAAAATGCTTTCAGAAAGCCAACCTTATTTGTTCCACACATCTGGTTCTCCCGTAAGACCTCTATACATGTGCGTAGTGTCATCAGAGACTGGTTAATGTTGCCTGCAAACGAAGGGTGCGGCCGGGGGGGTTGAGATTGTAGACAGTGGTAATCCATGCAGAAGAAAAGTGTGCATAGAACTCAATATGGCGCTGACCTGCTTCACGGAGCCGGCTCCCCTCAGCTCTGGTTCTGCTGGTGCGTTCACTGCCTGCCAAGTCCACCAGACACAGCTGGCTAACATTCACCTGGTTCTTATCCTGCAGGTTGACCAAAGGAAGTCAGCACCCATGACCACAGATGAAACCTGCTGCTGTACACAGTACAGTGAAATCGAGTGGCTCCTCACCTGAAGAATGTGGTCCCCATCTGCATCAAGCGGTGCTTGGGCCAGCTTCACTATGAACACACTGTGGGAGCGACTGGACTCCAGGTTGAGCTGTGTATTGGCTATTCTTCTCTTCTTTTGACCTGGATGACAGCAAACCATTATTACACAGACATACTTCTCTCTACTGTAGGAGGAGTGGTGGTAGTCTCAGCCTCTTACGTCAATTAGCACTATGTCACATAATTAACTTTGCTGAAGTGCTGAACATCTGATACGTTTGGCTACTTTCCCATTGCTAGTACCAGCTCAACTACTCTACTCGCCTCAGGGAGCTTTATCAATGGCATAGTAGCAGCTCTACTCAGTTGTACCTGGTCGCCATAGCAACACAAACCACTCCTGCAGTATATCAGTAGTCATTTTTATTTTGGAACATGTTGGAAGGTCCTTCAGTAGTGTGCAGCAAACAGTTCATAGACATCTTGGTCAACAAACATCTGCAATTCCTCAATTGAGTGTCATTTAATAAAAGGTAAATAAAAAAGCTGCTTCTGTAGTTTGCCGTACAGAATAATGTATGTGTTGCGCAATGATGAAGTGAAGATTTCATCCAATCAATGGGCCTAGTCTGCATTGTTGTCACATCACATTCTGGTATCGCCTCAGCTCGCTTGGAACCTCAACAGAGCAGGTGCTAGATTTTACGTATAGGCTGGCTCTGCAGGACTAGAGTGGTGTAATATCAGCTCACTCTTAAAAGTTACATTGTTTTTATTCAAGTGGATTATGGAAAGATGCAGTTGTGAAATAAAGATATTTTCAATTAAATTCTGATTACAAATACATACACATATAAAGTAAGTTGTAGAATTGTACTTAAGCCTAGTCAAAAATGACTTCTTCCAGAATTAGTCAAACTGGTGAACATGGCGATGTCAGAAGTTAAATACAAAAGAAGCCAAGTGTAACAGGAAAAACGCTCACTCACCCTTCCAGAAGACCTCAAAAGCCTCTTCTGTGGATTTCACCTCAACCTCAGTACACCCAGCAACATACATGTTGTGGTTCTGATCTTCACGCAATATCTTAGACTGAGGTGGCCTAAACAAAACCAAAAACACATACTTATGGTAAGTAGTTACTTTTGATGTCACTCACCTTTGGATGTCAACAAAAGTGCATACGGTTATTTTTTTTTAAGGGTCACATTTTTTATAATATTCATAGTTAGTATTAGTAATAAAGCACAGGCCATTCAGGGATGCCTTTGCATGTCTACGAAGGGCAGAGCACCATTCCAAATAGCCACATAAACTAGGGGTGCACGATATTGATCAAATGTGATATTTCAATATTGATCATGAAAATTGCAATATCGATATTCATTTCGATTTTTTAAAATCACAAAGGTTATGGGAAAAGGCATTAAAATATATTCATAACATATGAAAATAACACATTTTCAACTGATTCATATTGGACTCATAAAACAACAGTAATTTATTTATCCATTTGGCCACTGATATTTATTTTCGATCTTTATTATGTCATGAGCTTCCTTAGCCACACATCTTACTTATGTCTTAATCAAACACAACTAAGCCATACAGCCAATGGATGCATCTCTCCACAAAATAAACTGAATATTGCAACATTTTTGATATGATATTGTGCAACGTGATATTGCGATAACGATACTGAATCGATATATTGTGCACCCCTAACATAAACACAACAATCAGCCCGGGACTCAATATAGACAACTATTCATATGTAGTTTATGCTACATACAGGGAAGATGAACTAGAAAATGAGAATGCATTAATGGGATATGAAGCACTATGACATGTAAGCTACCGCCATGGCTCAGCTAAGGCGTCATATTATAGAATGAAATACACTGGCCACATACACATACTCAGTGCTCTGTACAGGTGTGCCACCACCAAGCCACCTAATGAAAGACAGTGTATTGCAACATATCAACACAGAAATTGAAATGAGATATAAGAAGCAACAACACATTGGAGATTCATTGCTTAATAGTAAACTTAACACAGGGTCAACAACAATAAGAATTATCTCAATGATGTAGTGTACAGCTAACATCTTCTACCAAAAATCACTTCACTCACTTTGGTCTGATGGGGTCAAATGGAGCATCTTCTAGGAGGTCATAGATATAGTTGTTATATATCTCAATGTAGGACACAAAGACACTGTAAGAACTGTCTTCGTCCACGTTTTCAGACTTGCACGCGTCCTCCGGGCTGATCATGTCAGCAAACTCTGGGTCTGCTTTCTGCCTGAGAAGCAAACCCCAGAGACACATGTTGAACGCTAATCAGCCACAATGTATTTCATTGTTTTGCCAATGGCCTAATACATTATCTGTAAGAAAGGTGACGTCATCATTACCTCGATGAGGGGGTTTTGGGCACAGACTGCTGACTCTCTCTCTTTTGTCTCTCCAGGAGAGCATCGCCTTGGCTCTGAATCTCCATTCCATTTTTGTCATCAGTTGTGAAGACCTAAGACAATTAAAAAAGAAAACACTATGTTGTTTTAACTGTAACATAGCAACAGATATTAGAATATATTCTAGTGAAATACTTACAAATCTCTTGGCCTGATAGAGGCCGATGCTGTTAAAAAGCATATCTAAGCAACGCGGGAGGAGTCCACCTTCACCTGGAGAGCCGGTCATGGTGAAAGTCTTACCGCTGCCTGTAACTCCATATGTGAACAGCAGACCTGTGGAGAAACATCACAATTCTGAGGAGAATATAACCCATCAGACTGAATAATGATGACATTTTACCCATGTGGTCACTTACCATTCTTACAATGAATGAGGTCTTCCACTAAGGGCTTGGCAACCTCCTCAAACAACTCCATCTGACTAGTTTTAATTCCAAACACTTTTTTGAAACAGTACTGCATCTGATAAATGAAATAAAACCATACATGAACAGTGTGTCCACAGTAGTGTGCTGTGCATTTCTTCTTCTTCTTCTTCTTCTTCTTCTTCTTATTATTATTATTATTATTATTATTATTATTATTATTATTATTATTATTATTACAATAACAACAACATTTAAAAAGTGATTATAATCTACTTTTTTTTGGTGGCCTAATAAAGTAGATTGTCTAAATAACATGACTAACGTATTATACCTCCTTGTAGTCCCCATTGCGGTTGGCTTTGAGGCCGTCAGGTGGGTGCAGCCGAATAGTAGTGCTACTGATCATCTCAATACAACACTCCTCATTCTCGGTTCCCAGGGGACGTATACGGCAGTATACCTACATCAACGAAATGCAGTACGTCTCAACATTAAACTGATTTAACACAACAATGAACAGAAATGAGTATGGTTGTAGACAGCCACTCACTCCAACAGGATCTTTTTCAATGTTGGTCTTTTTTGGCCCTGGCCTCCGGGGAGTTTTTGCCTTTCTGTAAAATGAGAGGATTAAGACTCACTAACTGACCGTACGGTACAGTACAAAGTCAGCAGGCTAGTCTGGTATTTTACCTATACGGTAACGGTACCGTGGTACAGTTGAAAATCCGTGAAAACGTTGATAGGACATGTACCTAGCTAGTTTTTATACATATCTGGTTTATAATCGCAAGTACTATCCAACTTTTCGTATTCATAGCAGAACAACGTTTTACTCACGTCGTACAAAAAGCGTTGTTGATAAACTAACGTACCGTAACGTTCACTGCATGTACCACTACCGTAGTAGTTGCATTGCCATAAAGTGCGGTAGCGTAGTTAAGCAACTAAACTATACAGAACGGTACTGGACGGGAGACATAATAATAAACACATACCAATTTAGAACATTAGCATTGTGTATGTAACGCAATTTTATTATAACAAATGCAAAGAACTATACTCACCCCGGCATTATTATTTTATTGTTCAGCTTTTTGGACACGTTACTTTCCTTCAAACAAGGCGCTCCTATATTTCAAAATGTCCACTTTTGAAAAGATGGTTTCGGTAGGGTGGTATTTGGGCCAATCAAAAGAGCAGAAAGAGCGTTCAGGCACGGAAGTCCCGCCTCAAATAAATGGTATATTATTATATTATGTTATATTCAATGCAATTGTTCAACTGTGTATTGGTAAATAGTTAATTTGAGGCATACAGAATAAATAAAAACGAACTACAAAGCAGTCTTTATTTCATATTGAAATATACAGTATTAATAAAAAACATTTAAAAACTTGATTTTACAAGACTGATGAAAATCAGTGCACTGCCTTCATTTTACAGAAATGTACTGTCAAGGCATTATACTTCCCACCTCCATCCAGTCTCCACAGGGATAAATATATAGCAGTAGCCCCAACCAGAGCTGCACACATGCCACGATAAGGAAGGAGGAACACTTAAATGGATTCTGGAAGTGAAAATCATTTTAAAACTATGTGGTTGTGATGCCTTTAACAGTTACTTGCAGCACCAAATCTTGATTGTGTAAGTAGTATCACAAAAATGAGACTCTTAAGAACTGTCAAAGTCAAAGTTATCATTTCATTTCACAGAAGCCCCTTAACGGTATTGCTTTATAATCCCAAAGTGGTATGGAAATTAGAAAACAAAGATCTCAGCCAGGAATATTAACTGATATAAAACACTGTATAATTACCCCGTGCATAGGGTTTCGGGCACATGTTTCATAAGACACATTACATAGGCATTTCATATGAAAACAAACACATCTTTAAATGTTCACGCTAGTTCCCTTCAAGTTATGCCCTTGTTTTAGGGTAATACATGCTAACTACCCCCCATGTAGCCTAACAGGCACCAATATTATAGTTCTTAAAGAGCATGGCCAATGATACTGAAAACGGGTCCCTGTAAATTCAGTGGTCTTTTTTCCTCAAAATCACATACCATAATATCCCCACTCTATTATTGCCTCCATGTGTTGGGAGGTGTCATGTGGTAATATGGAGGTCATCCTTCAGCCTTTGTGCAAGACATTTGATCATTAGTGGCAGCAGCCCTCAGAGGCTTTTCTCTCTTTGCTAATTGAGGATGAGAGTAGAGGTAGACTGAATAGGCCAATTATGACCAGATTAAGCAGCACACACAACAGTGCAGCTCCAAGGGTGTTGGCAACGCTGAGGGAGAAAGAGTGTGTGAGGAGCCACTGCCGTCGTGTTGTCATGTCCTGCTCAATGGCTTTCATCTGGAAGTGGGTGCCCATGACCCCGCACACATGGAACAACTGATGACTGTGACCTGCAGAGGGAGCAGTTACACCATGGTTGAGAACAGAATGTGTCATGCTAGCTCAGGTGATTAATACTGTATTACAAACTGGTTTAAACAGATTGCAAAACAAGTAAATAAAAAAAACAGTAGCACGCATTATTACGTCACATTACTTGAGTTATTAATTATTGTCTTGATTCTCAGCTATGTTACAGTAGAGTGGATTAACATGAGAATGGAAGACAAACATACACTGTAGTCATACAACATGTATTAACTGCATTCCTGTGGCCTGTGTCTTACCTATGTAATCAAAGCTACCAGGGGCCAGGCGCTCAGGAAGGTGTGTGGCAAATAGAAAGCCAGTGAGGAAAGCCAGAGCAATGTGGTTGTAGTGGAGAATGTTGGTGTCGTTATTAGTACAGCCGTTCCCCTCACAAAAGAAAACCTGTGGAAACATACACAGATTAGACATGTGGTTTTCTTCTTGAGGCATCCTCACACAATACTAAGCTATAGCTGCTGATTGTTACTACAGTTTTGAAAAAGTCAATGACTACTTCTGGT
>JAODLL010079606.1:3699-15783 GCA_026546735.1 Forbesichthys agassizii | reverse complement strand
GCAACCTTGATTTATATTCAAAAGTATAAATTTCTTGAACATGCTTAAAATTTCAAAATGTTTTTTGTAAAATATTTAAGTGTTTATAAAAATGTATTTGCATTTACTTTGAGTATGTACAGTACATCATGATCTCATTCATGACAATGTCAGTCACCATCTTTATGTAGATAAAAGGTGCATTTTTCCAGTAAATCCCATAAAACTGTTACAAATGTCTAAAAATCTATAACAAACCTAAGCATACTGTCAGTGATTAATGTTTCAGCCACATTATTTAGATATTGCATTTTGACTTAAGTATAGTTATTGCTATTATTGGTTGCACCATATGGTTAAATGTGATAAAAATCTATTTAAAGTGATCAATACACAATAAATTCCATTCAAACAATTGAAACCATATTTTATTAAAATATAGCACTTTTCAAACATAATTGCAGTTCAAAGTGCTTTACAGAGAGGGAATACTGTACATTAGTTGTGCTTCCCATAAACAAATACAGAAATGCAGAGATAAACATTAATAAAAATACAAGAATAGAAGTTAAAACATATATAAAAGAAATATACATAACATTATACTGAAATTATGATAAGTAGTAGTAACTATTCGAATAGATACTAGTATCTAAACAATTGATACTAGTATCTTATAGATAGTAAGTCTTGGAGAATATTACAAAACGGCTTGCCATACCCTGCAGCCACATACTGTACACAGTATCTTCATGCACAAGGCTTCAACTGAGGAGGCGTTATGATACAATCAAAACTTGTACAGTACCTTTAAACAAGTTTGTAAGTGAAAGCGCAGTTTTGACCTTGTTTTGTTGATTCTATATACGTTTGTCTCCAAAGTCTGTCTGCTGTTTGTACATTGAATCAATCAGATTTCTACATTGTGCTTTTGCCCCTTTCATGTCTCATCACTCGATTTGACAGTCTGATGTTTTGTTACACGTGTTGAAAATACATTTTCTTCTGTCAGTGTTTCACGCGCATCTGCTGAAACCTTCTGAAACCACAGCAGATGCTGTATCCCTTTCTCGGCACGCATATTCATCCGACAGCGTTCGCATGACAAGTCATGAAATGCGAAGACAGATTAGCTGTAATTAGACGTAAGCACCGCAGATGTTTCAAATGTCGATGCCTTGTAGAACAGTCCAGGCTCTCAAGGGTCTGATTCTCAACATATCCTCTGTTACTGTCAGAATATGTTTTGATTCAAAGCTCTTGGTCATGTAACAAACAAAATTATTGCGGGAAATAACTGCAAACAACCCACAGTTTTCATTTGATATGTAAAACATCTTTGAAACCATCACACCGTCGACGTGGCAGTTTAATCTGGTTACACATGCCGCTGTGTTAACCTCGTCATCATTCATTTGCCACGTAGTTTGCTTGCAGCGTGCGTGGCTCTGCCCCACGCCAGCTTAGTTTTCAGCGCAGGCGTGTCTCCCCTTTCATCGTGGCATGTTTTCCTTCACAACAGGGGTTCCACTTACGCTATGGCTTGCGCGCTCTACTATGTCGGCAGACATTTTCGTACGCCTGCCTCCTCTGCCAACATCCTGCAGCTGTGAGTTCTGCTCCCATCCAGCTGAGAGTCTGAAGAAGTGTGCCTCGTTGTGTTTCCCGATCCAGTAATTGGTCAACAAAACTATAATCATTTTTAATTCATTATGAGAATGCACATTAGAGCACGCTATAAGCATTGATCGACTTCTGAGCCTAATTATAATGCGGGGTCTTATGTTAACACATCAAATGCTTGACACCAACGTGTCTTTCTGTTTGCTCCGTTCTGTCACTCGCTCTAAAGCCCCAGTGTTCTTGGCTTGTTTGGTATGCCTGCCCTGCCTTGGCACATATACCCACAACATGGCCCTCACACTCCCTCAATAGAGCTGTTTGGGAGCGCCGCAACCGTCTCTCGCAAATAATGGCCTTAACCTGTTTACTTGTGGTCACGAGGCACAGCCCCTGCATCTTAATGACAGTGTGCAATATTACAGGACCAGTAATGACAAGGGTGTCAACAGGGTTCAGTGTGTGTGTGTGTGTGTGTGTGTGTGTGTAGGTATGTGTGAAAAGTAAAGCAGGACTCTAGGGAACTCTAGGGAAGACATGGAAGCCATTTAGTACAGTAAAAACCAATGTTATGGCAGTGTTGTATTGTACAGTACAGCATAGAGTACATATTTAGCATATTAACTATACAGATGTGGTGATGACCTAGACCAAATTGTAGCATTTGTCAATTGCAATGTCCTCTATTCTCCTAAGTGAGCAAAGCAAAAGTGCATGTCACAGGTCAGTTACTGTATTGTCATATTGTAATCCACCATACACTGTGTTTAGACACCTGGCGTGATTCATTACACGTATGTGGCATATACAGTAGGTATACTGTAAGCCTAGTACAAAAGAGAATTACATTATAAGTCAATTCTAAATAGCTAAATCCATCAGGCTGTTATAATCTAAACTCATCTCGCTGCGTCTTTCCAAAGCTCATCTTAATTGCTAGTAAGATTTGCTCGCTGCATTCAGGGAATTAAGAAATGACCGGAAACATGATCCTCTCCTGAATAAACACTACTGCCACAACCTTTTGTCTTACTGTTGGCATTCAGTTTGCTTTGCAACGTGTCTGGGCTCTAACTACAACTCTTGGCTTGCCTTGCCCTCCACTGTAGTTTTGTCTTGTTTTCACGTTGCCATGGTGAATATTAGAACCATTCCGAGTCATATTAGTGATGTTTCCACTTAGACGTGGTCATAGCAGTGTGAGGTGGTCTCATTCATACTTAAACGTAGCAGTGACGCGCCGGGCACCGTACACATGTGTTGCTAAACGCTGGCAGTAGGCTGGTCGTCCCACGAGGTGCCACACACTTAGCCAGTTATTTATATGCGTGGCATTGTAAGAAGGATGGAACACAATGTTCCAGTCGCAATGTTCAATACAATTCTTAATGAATTAATAAATCTTGGCTGCAGAGCCATTCCTGAGTGAAGGACAATGAAGCCTGCAGATGGCATAAGGGAACAGCGCAGTCTCTGTGTGTAAGCTGATAAGTCATGCGCTGATGAGCCCATTTCTTAATTGCAAGGAAAACTCATTTTCAAATCTGGCTGAAGAGGTAGGGTTATTAATTGATCTTTTAATTAAAATGCCTGCCCTGGTTCTTTTGGCTAACAATAGTTTGTTGCTAAATAAATCATATTCAGTTTATAAACACACCAATTAATCATTAATAGAAATGCTTAAGGCATGCTACTCTGTGTAGCGCTTAGTGTTAAGGTAAAATGCTTCTGAACAAACCCTGTCTATTAATATTAAATAGAGCATGGCTAAATGGTGCATTCAGCATTTACAAGCTAGCATTCTCTCTTTTTGTAGAGCTGGTGGATGCATGATCTTTGTTTGGATGACAATGTCTGCATAATCCAAATTGAATACAGGTTGCTTTATGATCGACCTACAACTGGCAATTTGTCACCCGGTAGGACTCTGCAGCAGCTATTCTTCTCCAGCGGCGGTGCTATTCCTGGAACCCAGCCCCCATCTGTTGGAGTCACTACGACGGCAGCCATGATTTACAGCAGCACTAGAGCATTCTCTACACACTAAATTACCTGGATTATTGGGACTTCATGATTTTTAGTGTACTACTTTGCATTACCCTCCAGATCCTGACGTCGTATTGCATGCTGTATGATGATATATCACGTGCCAGGTGATTCAAATGGAAAATACAGGATTGGGATGAATTTTATGGCAGTAATCTGTCTTCACTTATCTCACTGCCAAGAACTAAATTGGGAGATTTGAGATTATTGATATGCGTATTATATCAGTTATTAATATTAGACCACCTGTGATATTATTTTCTCTATTACAAAATCTTGTGGCTTCCATTGAGACAGATTATGTATTCCCACACCATCTTTGGCCTTTCAGAGAAGACGCCTACTGTAGTTTGTTTTATCAAAGAAGCATGGCACACAATACAAGCTGTATGCCATGGTTGACTGCTGAAGCCACATAACAGTGACAGTTTAGTAGTCTCTGGGTCGTTTCTGCTTGATAGCTTTAACTTGTAATGAAAGCTGCTCTACATTATTATGTGCTTTCTGATGTAATAACAGAAGGATCAGAATGGTCCCCATATTGCCGATGCATAGCTGCTTTTAACATAACAGGCTAAGGCTATGCAGTTTCATCCATAGACCCACCTGCCATAGTGTACTGTGTGTATGCTGCTTTAACTGTCTTATGCAACAGGCAGGTCACTCGGAAGTTCTCACAGGCCTTTGCTAATCAATAGTCCAGTGCAATGATACCAGCCGAGGATTATGAGGACGCTCCAAGTCTCTCACGGCCGGCAAACTTGATCGATTTTGTCAAACTAGTTATTGGCTTCTATTTCTGTAGGAGAAGTAGAAGGTGCCTTGAAATGTTTTCTTATTTTTTCAATTCTTGTTTGTTGTGCCCCTTATCATTCCACTGTCAAACTCTTCACTGAGGAGCATTGTGGTGATTTACCGACCAGTATAGCCTATATTTGATATGATTTTAAGACTTTTGAGATTTGGATTTATAGTGGCCACAATGTCCAGTGCAGCCGTGGTGCAATATTGACTTATTCACAGTCATGCTGCAATTGTAGGGGAATTGTTTTAAGGTGGTGTAACAGCTAATGCAAGCCTGTACTTGGTACAAACGGGGATGGTAAAACTAGGGTAAAGGCATACACATGCTTTCATTTTGGATTAAACAGTCACCCAGATGCCACATGTAGGCATGTCCATGCAATTTGGCTGTCATACTGTAATCTTCTAAATCTATGATGAAATAGGACCACCATTTTGATTTAGCATGCTAATCTCAATATCATGTTTTTGTGGAAAAAGCAGCATGCACTCACACACTTGTGGATATGTATATGCTGTAATGATCCACATACTAGAACACACGAACACAACAGACTTGAGCAATGAACCCCCCCGTCTCCACGGTGATAAATGACCAGCAACATCCTCTGCATCATCCCGTCTGCTTGACCCACTATCTCCCCTACTCCAGCCTGTGTGGCTCAGTGCAGCGGTGGGAGGCGCCCATGTTTAGTTGGCACAGATACGTCCGGACAGATATTCAATAGGCGCCAATAGTGCCGGCGGAGCCCATCACGATTGGAAGTGCGTCTGTCACCAGAGACGCAACGCGGCGCGCACCTCCTTGCTGATGTGTCGCTTCACACCTCATCTCTTTAAGTGGGGTCAGAGGTCAGCAGCGACGTTGTGCAGAGAGTCCTGGATGTGTCTGAGGAAAGTATAGGGTTTGTTTGTACAGGATATGCTCTAGTGCGCTTCCAGTATTTTCAGGTGAGTTCAGACAGCTCGGTTAAAGGTGGAGTCAGCGATGCTGGAGAAAGATTTAGTATTTCCCAGCACGCTCATAGAACGGTTAGCTAGCAGACCGTGTTGAGACACAGAAAAGGTGTTTTAGCTCACGAGCACTGTCTCCCCCTTTTAAGACAGGAATGCATTGGTCTGTGGTCATTCAATGGACCTGTCTGGTCCGTGTTAGGGGCTTTGGATGCCATGTAGAACCTGTAGAGAACGGGTGCAGCAGTCCATGCGGAGGTCAGCCCTGAGGAAGATCCAAATACAAGTTGAACTGGCATTGACTGACAGGCAGTTCTCAAAGGCTCAATTGTCAGAAATATAAATAGTCCATAACTCACTTTCAGACGTGGCATGGCAATTTACCGCTAGCTGCAGGGCCCTCAGCGGACACACTGAGTAGGCAAAAAAGGGCCCAAATCATTTTTTGAACCAACTTGTGTTAGGGTATCATTCCTGTGTGTATGTGTGTGTGTGTGTATGTGTGTGTCTGAATGGGGAAGGGGGGGGATGCATGTGAATTGCTGTACTGTACTGTATACTGGTCTCACTCTGAGTTACTGTTGTCGGCCTGGGGTATGTTAGCGCATCTGATTGGATTTCCAACACATGACAAAGTCCCTTTGGGAAGCCAAACCTGATTTTGGTCCTTCACAACATAACTCTGCCCCTCTGGCCGAGAACCGCATATATTTCCTATCAGCAGAATAAAATGGTGTGTATGCACGTCTAGGGTGGACATCTGCTGCTCATCTGGCTTTCAGAGCTTGTGATTCTACTCCATTCATGCTCCAGAGCTCATGAATTAGACATGTTTTCTGATAAATCCTGATTTATATTACACATTTACAAGAAAAGATTTGTTTTTATGCCTATATTGAGTAGCAACAGGATGAGTGATAGTGTAGAATTCTCTCTTTCTGGGCGTCATTGTCCATCTTGTACTGTATTCACTACAATGAATGCTTTCGTCAGAATTCTATATAATTTCAATTCAATAATTGCATTTCTTTCAAGGCAGTGTTGCACTGCGCCGGGTAAATATTGAAGCACAAAAGGCCCAGGTTGCTTGAGAATGCGTCCGTGTTTTAAGCAGCTTTCCTGACAGCGCCAGGACAGAGATTAACGGCGCGTTTCAGCACATGAAAGGCGACTAATTTTGCATTCACAGAACCTACCTTCACCATTGAGACTTTGAACTTCCATTAAGCAATTTATCACCATGCAATGCAATTCATTTTATTTCCCTAACCCTCAGGACAGACGTTCCCCCCCACACACACACACACACAATTTCTGTCATCACATCTCTAGTCTCCTGGAATGATAATATGCGACCGCAGTACAGAATGTAAGGACTCTCCTCCCATAACGTGTTGTCATTTTTAACGTTACATGATACTTAAGATTACCTCAGAAACAATATTTTATAGTGGTGGTGAGTATTTATTTACCACACGGGGCTGTGTTATCCCCTCAAAACACACACACACAGTATGGCTTCAGCATGTTGTGCAACCAAAGCCAAACATGACCGTATACACATTATGGAGATGCATTTCCCCCAATGGTTAGAATCTAACGTTTGCATAGTCCTGTGTAATGCCATGTAAGGCCTGCTGTGTCCCCTACTAAAGTCATGTGTCGGCATCTTGTCTTTTGTCCTGTGCCAGTTGCCCCATCCATCCATGAGATGAAGAGCAACGGTGTGGGTCTGGGACGCACAGCCCTGCTGAGGTGTGAAGCAGCCGCGGTGCCCCTGCCCACGTTTGAGTGGTACAAGGGTGAGAAAAGGTAACCCCGTGGTATATTAAGCCATCTTGACACGCGGCTTGTTTAGACGGCACAGTACCAGCGTGGAGACACTTTTATTTGCCTTGTCACTGAAAATGCATTCAAATGTTCTGAAGGTCCCTTTTACAAATCTGCAGGAATGTCTCCTGGTGTGTGTTGCACCGTAGACAAGTCATCTGTGCCCTCACCTTGCATGCTGATGAAATATTTCCCTAACTGTGCCAACTGGCTTAAATCATTCACAGCACATACAGTACATCAATCAGTGCAGATTCAAGGGTGGGTTCTTGAATTTAAAAACCAAATTACCCCCATTACCCATCATTTACCCACTCCTGGTGAGCACAATTTCAATCATCAACTCACACTGTGCTAATTGTAATTACGGGCTGGAATCAATTTATTCAAATTGCTAAGGAGGCACATTGGCATGAGTTTACTTAATTCAAGGATTTGTTCTTTGAATGTGACTTTAGATTTCAATTTGCTCATTTCTCTCTTGTCATGAAAATGTATTCGTCAAAGCATGTAGTGTCGCTCTTGTGGCTTTATTATTGTACGCGGCCGTGCGCAGGAAATGACGTGTGTTACCTAGCGCTGTGTCAGGGTTGCCCTCTTATAAATGTGGTGGTGGAACTATTCCGTCTGTATTTGAATTAATGCGACAGTTTTGACAGGCAAATCTTTCTTTTCATGTGCAGTCTGCCTCTAAAGGAATGAATGTGTGTTTGCGTGCGCTTGTGTGTGTGTGTGTGCGTGTATGTGCGTGCGTGTGTTTGTGGGAGAAAGGCGAGAGGGGGAAGTGTAGGGGCAGGGGCGCTTAACAGTTTCGCTGTGTAAGAAAGGAGCCCTGCCTGGATTCATGCGGCGCTACGGAAGAAGCAAGCACACTCGTAGGCTCCTGCCGAGTTTATCAGGGAATGTTCAGCTAGCGTTTGCCTAGTCGCCGTGGGAGACGGAACAGCAGATGCTCTGAGATTTGCTGGACATAAGGTCACACGGAGCAACTCAGCTCAGAGTGCCTCAGTACGCCAAAGCGAGCTGAGCGAGCGTGCACAGGGGGGCCGCAGCGTGACCCAGATATAGGCATGCCCCCCTCTCTGGAGGTTGTGCGCGGTTTACAACCCATGCCAAACAGTAGCAACCCACGACGACGCAAACACCCCAGCCCCCACGTTCACTTCACCACGCGGACACATGCCGTTCCCCTGTGAGCTTTCACCTCCACAGTTTGTTTGTGGCCGCACACAGCCGAACAATTAGACTAGATTTCCCAGGCACAGATGCCAAACACAATCGTCCGGTAGCATAGCGACTCCACAGCTGCAGAACAACAGCGCAACAGTGAGCCGTGTGCGGAGGGGTGCCCAGCTGGCTCAGCCTCACCTCTGGGTCACCTCTATAGTCCTTGAAACCACCTCAGCCACACAGGTGCTTCAGGCCGGGGCATTAATATAGCTGATGAAGAGCGCGCTTAAGCGGTGTGCGCACGGAGTGTTTGTTTTTCACGGGCGATAAGCGTCCCCCGTCCCCCGCTCGACTCTCCTCTCCGACGCCCTCCTGGGAGAAGGAATAGCGAAACGAGCTTGACGCCACCCGCGTTGGCTGTGCTTTGTTTCCCCAGGCTCATCAAGGGCCAGGGCATCGACATCAAGAACCTCAGCTCGAGATCTGTGCTCACGGTGACCAACATGACGGAGGACCGCTATGGGAATTACACGTGCATCGCCACCAACAAGCTGGGGGCGGCCAACGCCAGCGTGCCTCTCATCCGTAAGTTGCCACGTCTGAACGGAGCAACTAGCGGCTGAAACTGTGCCCGTGTGTTACGTAACCCCCCCCCCCCCCCCCACGAATGTCTTCGCGTCATCGCCATCGCCGGCGCTGCTGCGACATTAATAACACGGTGGCCATTATTGTAGTCGGCACTGAGCACTAAAGGCGGCACTGAGCTGTTTGTGATGTCCTGGTTGAAATGTGTGTCTGGCTTCTCATCGTGTCTGACTGTGGGCGTGCATGGGTGTTTGCACGTGTCTGCCGAGAAGCAGAGATGCAAACGCAGCAGTATGGGTTAGCATATTCCTACCAGCGGACCTTTTAATGCGAGGACGGTGGGGGGGGGATTCCTTTTGATGTGTCCTTTGATGAAATATGAACAGGTGACTTTAAATTATTCACCGGCTTGTGCAGGCACCCGGTGATGGGCTCATTGTCCCGAGCAGGCCGGAGACGGCCCAGACAAAAAGATACTTCTGTGCAGTTGGCCATTGTTGGAATGCAGCCTGCTCCTGTTTGCATATGCACAAAGACTAACATGAAAGGTGTGCCTGCTATCCTCTAATGGCTGATCCTAATGTGACACCAGTGCAGCTTCAAAGGCACAGGAGCAAAGAGACCCCCAGAATTACATGCTGCCTTCTCTCTTTTATTTCCCTCTCTTGTTCTTTACATCGATGTCTGTCTGTCTGTCTGTCTGTCTGTCTACCTAACGAGAGGGAATCCCTAAGTATCCCCCTTGCTCTCCCATGATCTTCCTTAATGGCAGAGAGGATGACTCCACCATCGGCCTTAATGAGAAATGGCAAGCAATCGTCCCTTATGGGCACGCTGGTTGAGAATAGCCCAAGCAGAGGTTAGAATGCACCGCAGGTGGCTTTGACTCGCTGTTTCAGAATCCAGTCGATAGCTATTGATGAGGGAGACGGGAGGGACGGGAGAGAGGGTCATGCATATTTGATGGAGCATCATACATCGGGTTGAATTTTGAGCAGAGCCTAATGCGCGTGGTCCCCGTTTATAGGGAAGGAACTGCTGTATAATTCATGTCTACTGTCATGATGGTTTTGTCGTGCTCTGCGCTGGGTATTGATCCCCACAGAAGGATTAAATAAAGTCGTCAACGTTCTCCTGCCGTAGCCACAACACTTGAAGGTTTAGGTGTCATGCATTAATAATGATGGGTTCGTGAGAGGGGGTCGACCTCCGTCAAAGTTTCTTCTGTCTTTGAAAACAACCAATAAGATTTGATGACATTTAGAGGTCCCAGCATTCAGGGTTCAACCCTGTCAAGCCCATGATCTTCAAAGGTCCTCCTCCTTTGTTGGAGTGAGCCATTTCCTTAAATCAGTCCCAGAATAGGTTCAGCATTATCAGTGATGAGGTGAGCTGTGACTGTGAACAAGGGAATGCACCACAGTGGAAACACATTTCTCATTGTTAGCAGACAGTCACTGGACAACAGCTATTGTGGATGCCCTTTTTATAATTAAAATATGATACTGCCTTGTAAGGATTATTAAAGTATTCATTGATCTGTGTGTTGGGTGTGAGTTGGCCAATGTCTCCTGTGTGTTGTCACTGTGGCCAGGGGGTACATTTCTATGGTCTCTGTTGGGCGATGTGTGTTTTGGGGCTGTTAAAGTCTTAGTCTGGGATTTGTTGAACTCACACCATTTCCTACCCTGTTTGCAGTCAAGGCAAAACAAAAACTGAAAAAAGAAAGTATTGCCTACACACCCTGCCTTGTTGTCTTTTATGAACAAAAACACAGTGTCCGCCACACATTTAGAATAAAAGCCTCATTCTGCCTGACAGTGAATGCACAATTGTCCACTCTGCACTGTGAAACCACTGGTAAACCATCAACACTGAAGAATTACTCAGGCTTTTCAAATTGAGGAGCTCTGTTTATTTTGATCAGAATTGAAGTACAGTTTAGTTCATTTCAGTTCATATAGTGTAGACATGCTGCTTCTATTTAATAAGATTGTTTCAGACTACACACAGTGGCTTCTCTGTTCTCCTATCTGACCCCAAAATGCAGAAAAATGCAAAGTAACAGAAGCAAAATGCTTGCTATAGAAAGAACTCACACCATTGTAGCCTATACATTGTAGCCTATACAATGTAGCCTATACAATGTAGCCTATACATTGTAGCCTATACAATGTAGCCTATACATTGTAGCCTATACAATGTAGCCTATACAATGTAGTCTATACATTGTAGCCTATACAATGTAGCCTATACAATGTAGCCTGTACAATGTAGCCTATACAATGTAGCCTGTACAATGTAGCCTGTACAATGTAGCCTATACAATGTAGCCTGTACATTGTAGCCTATACAATGTAGCCTGTACAATGTAGCCTATACAATGTAGCCTATACATTGTAGCCTATACAATGTAGCCTGTACAATGTAGCCTATACAATGTAGCCTATACAATGTCGTAGTCTGAGTTTGGAAGCTAAGATTAGGCTATTTAAGGACACAAAGCACACACATACCTCAAAACATTTCTTAACAAACCTCTACAAATAAATATGAGAATAAATAAACCACGTTTCCACATTTATAAAGAGTAATGTGCAGATTATGCAGGTTAGTGTGGTAGTTATACTGAACCACAGAGACATGTGCATAATATACAGTGGCTTGAAAAACCAGGACCTGCTATTAAATCATCATGTGTTCGCAACATAACAGGTTGGAGAACCCTTGGTAAACATTACATACATGAGCCGCAAACAAACGAAGCTGCAAACCAGCAACGCTTGACCGTGACTTCACACAAAAGCTTTTCTGTATTTGACAGAAATAGATGTATACAATACTGTACATGTACACACATACACACATACACACAACCCCAAATTGACAATACCTATTTCAGCTTCCCATTTCATGTGCTAGATGGAACTGAACTTGGACAAAGAGACCCAGCCCGCTCAGTCCAATTTTCTGCGGAGTCCTCCAGCTTAATTGGTCGAGCTCTTATCCCCCTGCCCACCTCGGCTTAGCCCTGAAGGAGATTTACTCTGCCTGCGGGGGGGGGGGGGGGGGGGGGGGGGGGGGGGGGGGGGGGGG
>JAODLL010079595.1:0-15783 GCA_026546735.1 Forbesichthys agassizii | reverse complement strand
GACAAAGTATACCGGTATATAGACAAGACAAGTTAGTCTAGCACAGGTAAAATAGTACAGAGAAAAGACCCAGTCAGAAGCACCACAAGACGCCCCCCGTATCCATAGTGACCATGTTTTATACAGGGGGGGAATGTAAGGCTGACCCAGGCTGTAAGGCTGCTTCATTGTTACAATGAAGCAGTTAATTTGTGACCTACAGAGTAGCCTTGATCTGCTAGTTTGTGATTGATTGCTTCTGTCTGCACACATATACCTGGGGATATTTTCCTCATCAGAGTGAAGCTGCCACGGAGGAAAAGTATACTGCTTTACTCTCGTGATTATTTCTCCCCATTTTCAGGTGAACAATATACAGTAACAATCAGTAGCTGTGTTTACATATTATTATTCCGATTGGAATCGTGTTAAAAGCCCAACCTGAAAGAAAATTCTCCATACAAACACCACGAGCGGAATAGAAAGGTCCAACCCGATTGAAAATTTAATTCCAAAGCAGAGTGGTAGAATAACCCGTTCTATGACCCGATTGAAGGAAGAATTCTACCATTTAAACGGTTAAACCCGATTTCTTCCTGGTTGTGTTCTCAGGCGCATGCCCCGTCTTACATTTTGTGTGATGCCGGTAAACTATTCTGCACAGCCACTGTATAACAGATATATTACAAGAACGGTACAAAGTCTGGACAAATCAACTGTGACGCGCGCAAATAAGTGCATGGGATTTAGTACCGGTGACTTTCTGGTAAAAAGTGATCACACTGAGCTCTTTTGGCGGGTGTTGGCTATAGTGCATGTGCGTGGAGCAGTGTCTGGTATGTGCACGTCTCTCTGTGTGACTTTGCGTATTTCTCTCTGTTGCTCTGTGACTTCATCTGGAGCTGTACATTTCTCCACCAGTCACACAAATGGCCTCACTCTCCAACATACCTACAACTACAAGCTAGATGGTGTAAAAAGTGTCCATGTAATCTCAGCTAGTGTCATCGCCCATTTTCTTTTTTAAATCCGAAACTTGGCAGATTTCTATTATACCAGCTAATCTGATAACTCGCAAGCAGACCATCTACAGTACGGCAACATCAGGATTCCACCAAGATACTTAAAATATGTTGATGTGACGGAGATCGTTCGTCCCGCTCGGGGAATCGAACCCCAATCTCCCACGAAGAGAGCGGACGCTCCTACAAGGCAGGCCAAAAACCCACGGGCCCTGGCCTATGTCGCCAGAGCGTCCTATGAGGTGTCACCGCACAGCTACCTGCTGGCCACCGTTACATAGGCTACACAGCAATGACACTATTTCACAGTACTCTTTTAATTGTCTCAACCTGTTCCATGAGTGTATATGTTCCTTCACATCCCTGTGTGTGTAACAAGCAGAGTGTATGCACATTGTGCACACACCATAGGTGATGCTATGCTAACTAAAAACCACAATGGCAGCATAGGACCTTCTCCTTTCAACCTGAAAAGAAAGCAAATATGATATTTATGGTGTTTTACATAATGACTCCCAGAAACCCCTACTGCATGACTGTGTGTGTGTATGTGTGTCTGTATGTCCGCGTGTGCATGTGTGTATAAAGCATCTGCACATCTACATATGTAGAGCAGAGACCTGTTGATATTCTGAGACCAATGAGCCAGCTGTGTGTGTGTGGGGCGGGGGGCAAGGGTACCATATGTAGAAACCTGCACACACAAAGGGACCACATTTCAAACCCAAACACGCACAGCAACCACCCTTCACACAATCCCCTGGTGGTCTGATTAGCAGGTGTATGGGGGGCATCATTAAAGCCACACCCACCATGTCTATGTGTGTGTGTCTATGTGTGTGTGTGTGTGTGGCCTGACCTGGACCAGGAGATGGTAATTAGCGGTGAGTGCTGTCCCTCATCTGAAGCATGGACATTATTCCTATGGTTGATCAGCTGACTCAGTTTATGCCTGGAGAATAAAGTATCTACATTAAATTGACCCTAATATTCAGTTTGGAATCGGAATGATTTCAATCGGAATGACAAAATAAGTGTAAATGTAAATAGCTAGTAACGTTATACTCATCATACTGGATAGCACATTGGTGTGTGTGAAAACCATTATTCTCCATTTAACATATCATATTTATTGTTTACTTTTGTATTTGTAGTCTTTTGGTTTGGTTTTCATGTATTGCAATGACTATGATACAGGTAAAATAAAAGAATTGTAAGAAATTAAAGGTAAGCGCGAGTGCGTGCGTGTGTTTGGAAGGGAAGAGAGAATCTTCTCTTGACAATGAACAGCCCAAATGCATTATTCACTAGTTTGCCAGAAATAGGTATTAGAGTTTGTCAGCTGTTAAATTGAATGCAGTGAATGTCAGGCATAAATGTGTATTTGAAGCATAATATTTCCCAGGTGAAGTCATATGCCCTCAGCATTCTACAATCTCATTTGAAGATGACTAAATTGAGACATTTAGAAGTTATAAATGCAGTCAAACATAGAAAATACTCAGCTGTATGCTCCAATACAATAGAAAAATTACAAATACCCCCCAGCGAAAATATTCCTGCAAACTAAACTAAACAGCTCTGCTGAGAGTATAGTCTGGAAACCCTGTTCGCGTTAGCGTTTTCACAGCCACCTTGTTGGCGGGCCAATCAGGGTGGGTTAGTGAGATGACGAGAAAGTCAAGCTTGTTTTTAAATGGTGTTAGAGATACAGTAGATGAGGCGATCAAAACAGTTGTAGCAAAGCCAATTTGTTCATCGCTATCCAAAAGTTTCTAAATTAACCAGTGGTCTACGCCATGTAAGAGGAAACGACTGCGAACACTTCTCAATGGAGGGTGTCCAGACCATATTTCAGAGTGAATATGGTCTGATTACTCCATGATTATCACATGCATTATTCTGACGTACAGTAGATGTACAGTAGGGCCCAGTAATTTGTTCATTGGGATGTAGAACACAGAGGTGTGTATGGCAATAATTATGGAGAAAGCTGATGGAATCAATAGAGATTATAGAACTGGCCTAATTCCATTGATTTCTACTTTTCTCTACTGCTGTACCCTTAAGATGGGGCTACATATGTGGACCATTCATAGACGGATGTGCAGCAGAATGTAACTTTTCTCTGGTTACACCTGCAGCACATGCATATCATGGCATAGGCTTGTGTGAATCACATCTGCCATCTCCATGGCAACGTCTATCAGAGTCACCAGAGGTCCGAGATCGCTTTTTTTTATCAACTTGTATCATCTCCCTGGCATTCATTCAGCTATTTCAGTCTCTCTTGTCAGCTATAATAAAGGATGCAACTGACAGGAAACTGTAAATAATAATAATAATAGTCTCAAAAACCAAACAGCCAATAATAGAGCCATGTCCTGTATACAGTATCACTCTGAGTAAATATACATAGAAGACTGGTCTATTTTTACACTTAGAGTGGATCTTTTTGCACATATACACTACACAGTAGGTGGTATTCTCATGCCTGGTGTAACCAGTACCATTGATTATTGTGGAAGTTATTTATGTATTTTTTATTTTTTATGCAACTGTGATTGGTCCGCATTGGTGATGTCTTCATTGTAGCCTTCCTGCTATCCTGCTAATGCCTGCCAATGTACTGAATGCCCAACAGGTTTTGTAAACAAGTCCAGGCTTTAAAGAGTGACTGCACACAAAATGTGTTTTTGAGCTGTCAACTGAATAAAGGGACTGAGCTTTGATGACATACATAAATGCTGGTGTTATTGACTAAGTTTCCTTTTTTAAATATGCATTTCATTGGGTTTATATATCATCCAAGGCTCTTACTGATGTACACATATATGGTTGGATCACTTGTACGTCATGCAATTTAAATGTCAAATCGATCTCTCTGAGCTTCTTGCGTAGGTTTAGCATGTTTCAAAGAAAGTTATGCTGAGAGCTGGGAGTGTAGTTACACTTTAAATTGTAAAACTCTACCACTTCAAACCTAAGGCACTGTGTCACTGTGTGGCTGAGCTGAGCTACGTGATACACGTCTACATGAAATATGAGCCAATTAGTGGAATTATTGTATGTGTGTGTGTGTGTAGTAGTAGTAGGGAAGTTAGCAATCAAATGAAAAATCTAATAAATCACAAAGAAAAGTCACAAGGCTCTTAATGGTAGATACAGTATGTATTTTCAGGGTTAACAAGAGCCCCCCATTGCTTCCTCCCCACTGCACCATCACCAACAGTGTTTGTTCAGTTAGTGATGACTGACCAACATTCATTTCCTAGAGGAACTGGATGTGTTACTGGCGGCTTTTCATTTTTCATACTTTTTTTGCAGGGACTGGCCTGTTGACATGTGTCCAAGCATGCGAGCAACTAGCAATATCTATATCTGTCACTCTCAGAAGAATGCACGCACGCACACACACACGCACGCATGCACACGCACGAGTTTCCCTTTTTGGCAGGGTCACAGAGCTTGTGGTGATGCAGAAAAGACTAACACACACACACACACATTTACCTTGTTGGCAGGGTCACAGAGCTTCTGGTGCTGCATAAGAAAACACACACACACACACACTTGGCAGGAGGCCTGCAGTAGTGTTCAGAAGGCACACACACAGTCAAGATGTACCCAAACATGCATACACGCATATGCACATGCACACATCTCCCAAGGGAATGGTAGCAGTGAGATCACCACGGTAACCAGCACTGAGGTGGGTGAACTTCCCAGGTTCTAATCCCGGGAGGTCTTTCTGTTAAATGGTTATTCTCTCTCTCTCTCTCTATCTCTCTAGTTCTTCTTCAATTCAGTTCAGAAATGCTTCATTGGCACGACAAGTTAATTTCTTATATTGCCAAAGCAGCAGCAAAAACAATCACGTTTACATGAAACATTATAATTTTTATCTATATCTGTTTTTCAACTGTGTAGCTCAATGGATAAGCATAATCTGAACGCTATAGGTTTAGTCCTCAGTCCAATGTGTGTACATTGACCCGACAATGCTAAATGTCTAATTGCATTAATAGTCTTGGGCATCTCAGGCTATAGCATGTGCATGTGTTTGTGAGAAGTGACTCATTTACAGCCACGTATCAAGATGTTAGACTCTGCAATAGCATCTGTATTATTAGCCTGTACGGTTGGCTTTGCTAAAATCTGTTGTTACTGTTGTACCGAATGGCTTTGGCAAGAGTTTGATTCAACAACTGGTTCCTGCTGGTTCACAGGTTCATCCAATCACATGCCAAGTTGTGTGTAACAAACCATCTAGCGGGTCAGGTTAATGTGTTGAACCTCCCTTGTTGTGAGGTCTTCTCTCATGGTTTTATGGACATCTGGAAATCCTATCAAAATCTAGGGCTCATCCCTGGAAAGCTAGGAGATTGTGTTTGGTGTGTGGTACATTTGTGTGTGTACTGCATGTGATGACCCCATTGAGTCAGGAAAAGGCTTGTTTTAATATATGTGGTGTGAGAGAGAGAGAGATAGAGATAGAGAGAGAGAAGTCCTCCTTCCAGTGGAACACATATGTCTACTGGCCCATATGTCAGTCCTAGAGCACATTATGGTTGTTACATAGCTCTTCTCCTTCTGCTCTATCATTCTCATTCATCCATCTTTGAGTCTGCCATTGGTCTTTATTGCCACAAGCCAGTGGTATTACTATGAAAGCATGGTTATTTCCAGAATGGGGAAAAAAAGTACAGGTGAGTTTATTAAATAAAGATTTTTTGTAAATAATACAAAAAACAAAAATGCATGTGAAATAGTGTGTGTGTGTGTGTGTGTGTGCGCGCGTGTTTTTTAATGTTTTAATAGTATAGTATAATGTATAGTGACAGTAAACAAAATGTTAGAATGTTGGCAATTATAGTCATGATGTCGTGACCATGACCCACTGTGATGTCATAGAGAATGAGAACAGCCACTACCCAGTTACAGTGATAGAGCGTTCAAGGCAGCATTTCGAGGGAACCATGTTTGACACAACGGTAACCCCGCAGATACAACCACAGCGGTCTACAGCACAGCTCCAGGCCACCATCCTGATCCTCGAGCACCAGGTGTGGCAGCAGGGACTCCTCCTGGAGAAAGAGAGAGCTACCTGCCTGCAGTTAGAGGAGAGAACATCTCAGCTTTGCCGGGAAAAGCAGGAGCTAGATGATCTCCTCAGGGCATCGCATGTAATTTACCGAATGCAGGAAACGCTTCTCAGGGAACAGGAGATAAAAGTTCTCAGGCCATCAGAAGTTCATGGTCATCAGGTCAGCAAAATGGAGTACAATCATAATTTATCAGGTGGGATTTTTTCTGAGTTACAATGCTTCTACAACTACCTGGATCAGGAGCTCCAGGGAAATCAGCAGCTCCGTCTAGTGGAGGCCCCGGTTGATGACATGACACCCCAGGACAATGACCATCGCCTACTAGTGGTGATGGAAGAGAATGAGCAGCCCCATCTAGTGGTGTCCCAGAACAACAAGCAGCCCAGAGATCTAGTGGAGACCATGTGGCTCCTCTTTGAGGAGATCAAGCAGAAAGTGCTGACTCTCCATCAGGAAGCGCAGCAGAGCAAGCAGCAGTGGGAAGATCAAGAGAACCAGCTGAGTGCCATCATCGCTCAGCAGCAGGAGAAGATTAGGAAGATGCCCGCGCAGTTCCTTGGTGAGAGGCACATGGAGATTCGCTGCAATCTCATAGAGAAGGAGAAGGAGGTTATAGAAATGAAGGAGAACTTCTTGGAGGTGATCGAGTCCATCCGGAAGAACTGTCAGAATGAGCAGAGCACAACGGAGGTGGGGCAGAAGCTGTTCAGACTGGAGAAGAAGCTGTACCCCACGTTTGTGACTTTGTGTGAGCTGAAATGGGCCATCTTGCACATCCCAGATCCAAGGCAGAAGGCAGCTGGTGTAAAGCTGTGGACAGACGCCATAACACAGTTCAAGTCCATCATTAACGACTTGGTCCAGAACAAGAGGAAGAGGAGCAGAGGGCGCCTTGTCTCTAGAATCCTCGGCTTCTTCCGAAGAGCACCCTCCTAGGTAGTGGGGGTTTACTGGGGTTCCACAGGGACATGGGACCCCTGGAGCTGTCTGATCAATCAGACCATAGAATACATGGAGTGAAGCCTGAAAATGCCTTCAGCTGTAGATATATTTTAGCTGAGGCATCTAGCGCTCATTTTTTTCTTTAGGTACTTTCCATCTTGCCTACGGCTGTCTTTCTTTCCATCAGATAAACTAATAAAGAGCAAAATAAATAAATAAAAATATAAACAGTAAGGAGCTGAAGGAGCATTTTTCATTTGGAAGGGAGTGTTCCACTGGGACCGTTACGTGTGTGTGTGTGAGGAGGAGGGTATTTCTGGTACATAATAATAGAAAAGACAGACCTTGAAATATGCAGCCATGATTTTTCACATATATTGAAACATAGAAATCAAGATTATATTAGTTGTGTTAATAGAAAACTAAAACCGGGCAATGTCAATGGTCAAGTCGGGCCATGCAGGCACATGCACACATTATACAGATGCACACATGTAGAAATGAGAAATTGACAGAAGTAATACTGTAAGTGGCAGATTATAGATTTATTGTGTACTCTATGGGTATTTGACTTGAACTACATCGAAAAACATTTAGAAATAAGAATTCAGACTGAACCCACTTTTTAGAACCAGGAAGTAGCCTTCGCTTGACGAAATACATGCATTTAAATCTGTCATGTAAATCTTAGACAAAGCATATCATAAGAAAAAATGTAATCTTTATGTGTCTAAAACATTGATATTATAATGCTTTATTTGCCCATTAATGCCAGCAGCAGTTCCTGATAGTACAGGAAAACAAGGGCCCAAAATCCTAGACCCCTAACTGCCCCTTCCCCCCCCATACTGTGATCAAATCATATTGCATTATTATTAATCAGAATTCGTCTTCAGTTTCCTGTTTGAGCTCCAGGCAAAAATCCCAATGAACTATTTAATTTGTTTTGGTAGGGGAGTCAGATAATTCAATCAAATGATTTATCACTTTAATCTGTGGTTTTAAAAATTGTGTTTGATTTAAATAATACCCATCATGCATTTCGTTGTATATTATAGTACCACTTCCTTAGAGCCATTTCCAGTGTGGATTATAGCATGCATAATGTACTTAATAATAGTACAATGTCATTTTCCATGAGCATACAATCATATTTTTTTGCTACGTATACAGAAATACATATACACACACACATACATACACTCATACAATATTAATTGCTTTCCAGATATCCATTATACCCTGCAAGTTTACAAAATAAACTCAACTTTACTGAAAAACATCAAATGAAATCCATTTAAGAGGAATTGGCAAAAGTTTGGAAAAACTCTAAGAGTGAAAGTCTTGAAGTAAGTGTCTTCCATCTTTTTCATTTTCATGAGTGATTTACCTCTGTGACAAGGACATGCACTTTGCCTCCTGAAAGAATGGAACACGGAGAAAGAGAGGGCTGTATTAAGAACAAGTGAAAAAAGGTAATACCTGAAGAAATGAAAATACTGCTCTCTCTCTCTCTCTGTTTTAAAATGAGGGGATAGGCTGTGAGGGACCAAATGAGCTGTGAAGGGCTTTATTAAGCTGCAATGCGCCCATCTGATTTAATGGACCGACTAACTCACTGGCTGATGGGCTTGACACACAATGTGGTGAGATGGGAGCTGTTAATAGGCAAACTAACCGACTGACCTTTTGACTAGTGGATGACTGGTGAGTGACTAGACAGATGGATAGATCAGATGAGCAGGAAGCTAAGCTAACCACATGGTTAATTGGAAACATTCCTTGATTGATTGAAATATTTCTTTACAGATTAATTGAGCTAGATGGACTATATGATGACAATATGATAAAAGCTCATTTGTTTTACATCTCGATCCTTAATGGCCTGCCTACCCATTACCTTCTTTCTTATTCTCAAATCTAATGTTTTAGGGCTGTCCCTGACTCAGAATCGGATAAGGCTGTTCAATGCGATGATTTGACGGTTCATTTCTTTTTTCATATACTGGCACTGGCATGAGTTTCAGCGATTTATTTTGATCACATTAACAGTCAAATGCGACATGAGTCATGCAATAGCCTTGTGTCTATCACATTCCAACCATGGTTGTAATAGCTATACCAGCGCTGTTTGAGTGGCTTGTAGACAGTGGATAAGGTGTGTTAATTTCCAATTTCTCATCAAAATGAATGTGTTCAAACCTGCTTGTGGTCGATAATTGAATCCACTTTGTTCGTATAATATCTGTTGCCCATGGGGAAAACTGTTTTAGTTTAGCTAGCATGATAAATTAAACGATATCCCCACTTTTATGTTGACATCATGTTGACTTGATTCAGCATAATGAATTCCATGCTGGTCCTGGCTGGTTCATACTGGTTAGGGCTGGTGTAGTGCTGGCCTAAATGGTGTACCAGCAACCAGCATGGGATGCTGGTACACCAGAAAACAGCATGGGATGCCAAGGTACCAGCAAACCAGCATTCTATGCTGGTTCCAGCATTCTATGCTGGTTCCAGCATCCAGAAAAGACCTTATGCTGGTGAGCAGCAATGCTGGATGTTTTAGCAGGGTAGGACTTTATCGCAATGTGAATAACTTCACTTAAAGATTGAGACAGCTTGTTGATATTTGTATATCTCCCTTTAATGCCATAGAATGCCCCTCAAAAGCACCAGCACCAATATGTGTGTGTTCCCCTTTACATAGCCATGGTTGTGTAGTAGCAACACATTATATTATTCAGCACGCACTCAGTGCGGACCGTGAGAATATATTTGTTGAATTGAACAAAAAGTGTACTATAATCACGGACTACACCTTTAAATAACGTGTTATTCAATGATATTCACTTAGACATATTGAACCCTATCTAAGGCTGTGTTTAATAGGCAAGAAAGAAAATCAATATCACTTTTAAATAGAAGAAAGACTGTGGTATCGCCTGGTAGACCTCTCCTTAAATGCCATTGGCTTACAGTCTTTATTTTTTGCCACCCCTTTCTCCAGATTCACCTAGTGAAGCAAGATGCTTTTAAAAAGAAATGTGAGGGAGGCTGGCGAAAGGCATTTGAGTGGTTGAACTTGCCTTAGAAGTGGAATGCTGCTTTAAAGCAATATCTGCAAATGCATCTTTGAACACAGCACTAAGATACAGGCAGGACGGATAGACACCAAAAAAGTACAAAAAAATCTATTTCTAAAAAGGAATTCAATAACATAAAGTACATGGAGATTTTGTGATATCTTTGGCCTTTTCACTCTAAAATAAATGGATTTATATAGTGCTTTTCCAACCTTCCGGCCACTCAACGAGCTAAAGCAATATAGCCTCATATTCACCCATTCACACACACATTCATACTGTAAACCGATTGTGATGACAGCCATGCAAGGTGCCACCTGGCCACAGGGGGCAGTATAGGGTTAGGTGTCTTGCTCAGGGACACCTCGACACTCGGTCAGGAGCTAGCGGAGTTCTACCCACTGTGCCACTGTAATGTTAGCAGTTGCTCCCATCTCCCTTTTCTACCCCGCTGCTGTGCAGACCCTGCCTGTTAGTATTGTTAGGCTTGTGAAGAGTCCGTCATGCTCATGCTTTGTTGCTGGAGCGAAATTACAAATGGCATTCTCTGTAAATCCTATATGCATCATTATGCTCATATCGTATGCCATCATTTATGATCATTTTATTTGCCATGTTTCAGATCTGTTTGATTACTTTAGTTGTTACTGAAACAAAACAAAAAAAAAGTGATCTGACCATAACTAAAAACAATTGTTTTGTCAACAAGATAAAGCTGTAAATAAATATGCACATATTTAAAATCCCTTTCTCCATTAAATCTAAATTAATCACTCAAAATGATTATGTGCAGAGAGTGAAAACTATTTTGTGGCTGTTCTTCTCATGTTCTCACCACATGCATCACTATAACAAATAGAAAGAGAATTAAATAATGATCAGACATTTGGTCATTTATATTTTGAAAATCTATTTATATAGATAGATAGAAAGAGCATCCTTTTAAAGAGCCTATAGTTCTATAAATACAGTATGCAAATAGGAAAATCTGAAAACAAGAAAATCATACCACCAACCGTTTCCTTTATCAATGCGGTGGATAAAAGACAAATGTCATACAGCACTGTCCAATTGTTGAAAAGAATTGTTGCTTAAATGAACATACAGAATCTGTTAATTTGGATATTAGAACAAATGCATAAGTGGATCTACGTACTCTTGTCTAGGGTCATTTACTTTTCCAAAAACATGTCCATCAACTTGTACACAGATGGGTGTTATGAAACACCCCTAAGGGATAAGGCCCCTTGAAGAGGTTGGGTGAAACACCCAGGGGGACAAGGCCGTCTAAAGACATTGGGTGGAAACCCAGACAATAATGGTTTTTATTAATTCCTTGGTTTTTACCTAGTTTTCCGTTGTTTCTTATTTCTTCTTGTTTAATTTAATTTGTTCCCTTCATCCTTCGTTCAAAGGTTTTTAAATGTAAAGCACGTTGAGTTGCACATTGTGTATGAAAGGTGCTATACAAATAAAGTTTATTATTATTATATTATTATTAGAAAAGCAGATGGTTTTGATTCACTATCTATTTTGATTGCTCTATATATGTATACAGTATATATGAGGTTGGTGGAAGACAGCCTCAGCCAAGTTCGATGACGTTTTTGCAGGAACAAATGTGACAAATGTGTTCGAGATGAAAAATAGTTGACCCTTTGAATCAAAATCCCCCCACGAACATAAGCAGAGTAAATGCCTGTTCTCTCTAGAAGCAATACACAATGTTGTTACAGTATCTATGCCTTTATATGCTCAATGTCACTGTAGTAAAGTACTGAATGGCAACTGTTTATGAATGACAAGTGCCAGTTTCCAGTGAAATGCTATGGTAACCTTCACACATCAATTAGCACAATATGCTACGACATGGGTTCGATTCAATCCTTTGTGCCATTGTGAATGCAGTGAGCTCTGTATTTGATTGAAAGATACTGAAATAGCATATGATAAAGGCACTTGTATATTTGACTTCAAGCTATTAACCACGCAGAATAGCACACCACCCTCATTATTTGGGGAATCACCTCTGAAGTGGAATTCTATTATAAATGAATGCTGAATTATAGGAAGCTGTTAACGGCTCATCTTAATGTATGAAACCAAAGATAATATAAGGGAATTTGACCAATGCCTTTACATGGTAGTTTATAGCATTAGTTTTTTGCATGTGGGAACAGCAGAAAAACTTATAAAAAATAAATAATAAGCATTTATCATGAAAGTGAGAGTG
The DNA here is from genome assembly GCA_026546735.1 of Forbesichthys agassizii. Classification (NCBI taxonomy): domain Eukaryota; kingdom Metazoa; phylum Chordata; class Actinopteri; order Percopsiformes; family Amblyopsidae; genus Forbesichthys; species Forbesichthys agassizii. The sequence goes on along the minus strand of JAODLL010079595.1, from coordinate 3,413 downwards.
TAGCTTTATAACACTCTCAAAGGTACAAAAAATGCCATATTAAGGTACAAACGCTTGTCACTGGGGTGGTACTCTAAAGGTACAAAATCTATGGGTACAAAATTGTTACTTTATTGGACCTTTTTAAAAGTGGGCAAATTTATTTTATACAGTAACTATAGGGCTGGACGATTAACCGAAAAGTAATCAACACAGACATTCACAACGTCTAACCGACGTCTATTTCCCAGATTATTTTTTTCAATAAAAGAAAATCCTGTTCAATCAAGCAAATAGGAAATAGTCGAAAATAGGGGGATGCATGTTTTACAGATAGAGCTATGAGAAAAACACTGCTGTCTTAATATCAATAGTAACCACGAACACTGCAGCTCTGCTGGTGTCACATAAGCATTTATCAGAGCAGAACAAACTCCTATATGTGTGACAGACAACTTAAAACAAGGTGCGCTTACTGTTAAGGTTATCTGTAAACTATTTGCAACACGTTTGAGTGGTCAAAATAACCGCTTATGGCCATTCTAGCTAAAAATACTTGAAACTCTTTTGTGTTTTGTAATGTTAGAAAAATAACAAGTACCAACAGGCCTAGATACTGTTGTGGTTTGGAAACAGTTTGGTGCATCAGAGAAAAAGAGAGAGAGGAGGGAAAAAAAAACAGTTAATCGTTTGAAATGTGCCTTAGAGTTAATGATGGCCATTAGCATGACTGAATGTTGTGTGCTTGAGAATGAGTTTGAGGAAGTGTTGTAGACACGCAGAGAGAGAGAGAGAGAGAGAGAGAGAGAGAGAGAGAGAGAGAGAGAGAGAGAGACAGACTGAACTTGAAATTCACAGATAAAGAGAGGGAGGGAATAAATTGAAACCTAGTCCCATAAACGTGGCTAATTGTCTAGAAAGGATGCCAGTTATTGACAAGCTCTGGGCAGCAGATGAGAAACTTTTAGAGAACTGGCACACATATGTACACACACACGCACACGCACACGCACACATATGCCAAACCACACTCACACCCTTTTCCACTCACCAACGCGACACCCCGCCCCCCAAACATCCACATATACAAGCACTCCCCTACTCTTAATGATGTTCTCTCTCTCTCTCTCTCTCTCTCTCTCTCTCTCTCTCTCTCTCTCTCTCTCTCTCTCTCTCTCTCTCTCTCTCTCTCAGAGGAGTGCCAGAGTTGTTTCATTAGCATGCCTCCATAATCACAGCTCAGTGCTTTATGGGGGTTATAAATGGCTGGGCCACATCGTTACACCGGCATATGGCCCGGGTCTTGCCAACACTTCCATTCTATTTGGTTACCGTACATCATCCACAGCAGTGTTTGTTATCCTGGACAGGAGAGGAGGAGAAGAAAGACAAACTATGACATGTCATCCACCAAGGCAGTGGTGGGTTTGAAATTATTTCATGATGTTGATTTAACCTTTAGAGCTGCACTACGCCTATTGTATTAATGTCTATTGTTAGTCTTGCTTGCTATTTCGGTAGGTCTTTTTCTCTATTACTGTAATAGACACGGCTCATCACATCTCTACCAAACGCGTGTGTGTGCAAATCAGGCCAGATTATATCAGGTGGAATGGTCCGTGTGTGAAAATGAGCGCTCGCAGCATAAATGCAATTAGGGGGAAAAAGTGAAACAAATATATTAATAAAACATGTAACACATCCACAGAGTACTTGAGGCTAATGTAATGATACATACAGTTGTCTGGGTAACCTTGTACATAATTAGTAGTAAACTAGTAAAGTTTTGATCATTTTAGAACTCTGACCTTAGCATCTTTCAAGTGATGTAGTGTGCGTGTGTGCGTGCGTCATGGTATGTGTGTGTAATGGCAAAAACAATTAAAGCAAGGCCAATTGTACTCAGTGGCCTTATATCTCTTCTCCCCTCATCTTCTAATCTGTCTTGTGTTAATGGAGACGACGTCTATTCGTCCCTCCCTTCATTGTCACCCCTCTGTCTCCCCGTTCAGTCTCCACTCAGCATAATTGCTCCTTTATCTCTCCTCTGTTCAACCAACCAGTTGCTCCCCTTAAAGACGGCTGTGATATATGACTATCACGCCGCATTGATTTACGGCATCTCTTTAAAAACAACAGCAACGGGCCTCGCCGCCAGTGAGTTACTGTGTCAGGTTGGACAGCGGTACATACTGCACGATGTCCATGTCTTTTTATGTGCGTACATGTTTCTATACCAGGGGTGCTCTTTCTTGGGCATGCACCTGAGTGTAATTGCTCAGGCATGCGTGGGAGCATGCGTTAAGATGTCTATGGATACCGCAACCTGTTTTGAATCAAATCCTTTTTTTCTTCTTCAATCGGTTCTTTTATGAGGCAGACTGGACCATTCCTAACGCATGAAGCCGTCAACATGTTCATTTAATGCCGATGTTACCACAACCATAAAATGAGATGGGACATGCAAATGTTTCCAAATGAGAGGTAGGAGGAGACTAAAAGGGGGGGGGGGTTGGAACAGCTTAGAGGTGAAGAGGAGATCAGAAGAATTATAAGTAGAGGAGGTGAAGAGGGAAGACAGAGAGTCAATTGTGGCTATTCTGTGAAATACCCATAATTTAACACGTCCACATGCCATGTGAACAATTTCATGGAAATTGGATTTGTCTCATGGAGTCAAGATTGTGCAGCACGCAAATAGCTAAAAAGCACAACTTATTGGCTAAGACCTAGTTGCTGTTTATAGCAACCATCTGCCTTATCAAGGCTCAGTTTCTCAAACATGGATTAGTTGCATATTACTAGACTAACTTTTGTTCTTTTCGTCTTGGACTAGACATAACAATTCATATCTGGGATAATGCCTGTATATGTTTTGACAGGCGGCTGCTGAATAGTCATCAAAATGGGTAATTTTTCCAAATGATCCACACAGAATACCAACCCAAATATCCTAAACTAAGTCAGTCTACCAAACACACATACGATTCATTTAGTGGATTAGAACAAACTGGACTCTGGCTCAATATTTTGAGATTTTAGTCCGAATAGTGCTTACCTTTTGATAAGCCGGTTCAGGGAAACATTGCATCTCCTGCGAAGGACGTGCACACGCACATGCACACACAGCTGCAGAAACAGAAATTATCCTGCCTGACAGCAAATTATAATCAGTCTGAAGATCAGTGGTCCTACAGTGGCTTCATATTAATGAAGAGTCAATACTTCAACACCAGGGAGGAAGGCCTCCAGACCTATTCACCACTAACAACAACCTGTTCTGCTCATTCAGAATCCCTCCCAAATGTCCTTCATCTACTTGACTCTCTTGCATTTACAATCTCTCCATCCAATATCCTCTCTCTCTCTCTCTCTCTCTCTCTCTCTCTCTCTCTCTCTCTCTCTCTCTCACACACACACACACACACAAAAAA
>JAODLL010079584.1:0-15786 GCA_026546735.1 Forbesichthys agassizii | reverse complement strand
ATGTTTAATTCACATTTTTATAGATATCTTTTTATCTTTTACAATACCACTAAAATAAATGACTGCATTTTAACCTAAGCATTATTGCGCATGAAATGATATGTGAGTCGGACTTATTAAAGCGGAAAAAAATCGAATAATTTTACAATTTTTATATCAAATTATTGTAATTAATATCTTTTGATACTAATTTAAAAAAGTCAGATTACTTCTGAGAAGAAAACCACAGTTATATACTCTATCTGCAAACATTAAACTTTTACTCACGTTTGTGTACCGTACTGGCGATCAATATCAGTTCCTTGCCTTGCATATTTTGCTGATACTACATAGCTGGCTATATCCTTATAGGGGCGTTACCAAACAAACTGTCTGCAGTAATCTACGCATCATATGCACGTTTCTCTCATTTGCCTGTTTCCCCGACGCTCTCCTTTTTTTAATACAGACCAGGAAGCTAACAGTCCACCGTGAAAGGCTTAGTACTTCTCCGTGTCACATCGACATTGCTAATTCCAAAAGCAACTAGAAATACTTGGTTTACAATTCATGTATTTGTCACTTACTTCCCCCAAAGAAAAGAGGACAGAAGAGTAGGCTATATCATGTCTATGTGTGTTGAAAAATATGAAATAGGTGTATGCCTAAAGCATTACATACTGTATGTTTGATAACCTTTACTGCATTATATATTTTGAATTGTGCCAGGGTATTTAATGTTATTTAAATAAATTAACATTTCAATTCTACATTTTCCCATTGATGCAGAAAAAGAACACATTGTTTCATAAGAATTCACCAGAATGCAGCATAAATCAACATAGAAACAACATAGTCCAAAACATCATAGTCCATATAACAGAAAATAAATGCAAGTGTCTTTTAGACAAAAGATAACTAAAAAGATGAGTATCAGAGGAAAAGATGGGAATGGGTGGGATTTCAAAGCCACACACTATAGAGGAGAGGAGAGATACAGGATTAGAGTAAGGAAATGAGAGATTCTAGCAACCTGAACAGAAAGACAGATATAGTAGGATAAACATTATTGCTTTACGTTACTGTATATCCTTGACTAAATAAATTGATGCCTCTCTAGAACGCCAGGTAGAATAATTTGGCAAAAAGCACACTGCAATATTATTAGGAATACAAGAGAGAATATCATAGAATGTCCCACAAGCTACAAAAGTTTGTGGAACAATAGCAACATTAACCACTGGGGGCGGGACTTACAGCCTGAGTCGCAAAGGTCTATTAGCCACATTATCCTGGAACTTCCATCTCTAAATGGAACTGATACTGAAGATAATTGGTTATTTCATTTTCACTCTCGCAGCATAAAGCACTATGCAGAATATTGTATAAACCCGTGTCCCACATTAGTAGACTCCTAATAAGGTTCCTTATAAGAGTAGCAAATAGTGGGAGAGTGAAATCTGTTTCTTGAAACCTAAGAGAACCAGAAAACTACCAGAAAATAGTGCATGGTAAAGGTGACATACATAATATTTTGAACATTATTGTCCATCGTCACCCGCTTATCTGGTATTGGGTCGCGGGGGAAGCAGTTCCAGCAGGGGAACCCAATCTTCCTTTTCCAGAGCCACATTAACCAGTTCTGACTCGGGTATCGCGAGGCGTTCGCAGGCCAATGTGAAGATATAATCTCTCCACCTAGTCCTGGGTCTTCCCCGAGGCCTCTTCCCAGCTGAACGTGCCTGGAACACCTCCCTAGGAAGGGCAAACCAATCCATTGAATGCTGAATGTCACGGACTGATGATGCCTTCAGGAGATCCCCAGGCCACCGAACCGAAACTCCTCCCCAACACAACTATGGCTCAACATCCTGTTTATGAGTATCATAAACAGGATTGGTGACAAACCGCAGCCCTGGCGAAAACAACCCCCCACCTGAAACAAATCTGACTTACTGCCTAGAATTCATACATAGCTCATGCTTTGGGCATACAGGGATTGCTGCAGCACCTCCCACAGTATCTCCTGGGGGACCCAGTCATACGCTTTCTCTAGATCCACAGAACACATGTAGGCCGGAGGGGCATACTCCCAATCACCCTCTAGAATCCTTGCAAGCTCGTCCGTTGTTCCACAACCAGGACGGAAACTGAATTGTTCTTCAATCTGAGCACTTGAGGGCCAAACCCTCCTTATCGGCACCTTAAAGTAGACTTCCAGGGAAGCTGAGAAGTGTAATATCCTTATAATTGGCACACACTCTTTGGTCTCCCTTTTTGAACAGGGGAACCACCATCCCGGCTTGACACTCCTTGGGCACTGTCACAGACTTCCACACAATGTTATAGAGGCGTGTCATCCAAGACATCCTCTCCACACCCAGAGCTTTCAGAATTTCTGGACAGATCTCATACAGATCCCCCATGAACTCTGCCTTTACCATAAAGGATGTGTTAGTTGGATTGAGGAGTTCCTCAAAGTGTTCCTCACCGAATTACCTCCTTAGTTGAGGTCAACTGCATCCCATCCTTACTGTACACGGCTTGGATGGTTCTCCGTTTCCCCCTCCTGAGGTGGCGGATGGTTTTCCAGAAACATCTTGGTGCCGACCCAAAGTCCTTCTCCGTGTCTTCTCCGAACCTCTCCCACAACTGCTGTTTTGCCTCTTTCACAGGAGAGGCTGCAGCCCTTCTGGCCTATCGGTACTTTGCAACCACCTCCGGAGTCCTCTGGGATAGCATATCCTGGAATGCTTCCTTCTTAATTCGGACGGCTTTCCTGACCAACGGCTTTCCTGACCAACGGTGTCCACCGCGATATTCGAGGGTTACCGCCCCTTGAGGCACCTAAGACCTTGAGGCCACAGCTCACTGCCGCAGCTTCAACAATGGAACCTTTGAACATTGCCCACTCAGGTTCAATGTCCCCAACCTCCACAGCGATGCAAGAAGCTCAGCCAGAGGTGTGAGTTGAATATTTCACGGCAGGGGCTTCCTCCAGACATTCATAGTTCACCAGAACTACCCGTTAAGGTTTACCAGTTCTGTATAGAAGCTTCCCCTACTCTTGACCCAACCACCAGAAGGTGATCAATTGACAGCACTGCCGCTCTCTTCACTCAAGTGTCCAAAACATGCAGCATCAGATCAGATGATGCGATCACAATATTGGTCATCAACTTTTGGCCTAGGGTGCTCTGGTACCATGTACACTTATGAGCATCTTTATATTTGATCATGGTGTTTGTTATAGACAGTCCATGACTAGCACAGAATTCTAACAATAAACGCCCTCTCAGGATTAGATCAGGGAAGCCGTTCCTCCCAATCACACCTCTCCAGGTATCTCCATCTTTGCCCATGTGCACGTTGAAGTCTTCCAGCAGAACTATGGAGTCCCCTACATATAGAACTCCATTCAGGGTCTCCAAAAAGGCAGAATACTTAAAACAGAGTTTTGCCCCCCACAACCTGTACGTGTAGCGAGGTGACCCTCTCGTCTACCGGGAAAAACTCCAACATAACATTGCTCAAACGGGACCTTGTTAGTATCCCCACATCTGCCCAGCGCCTCACATCCTGGGCATCTCAAGAGTAAAATAAAGTCCACCCCCTATCCAGGACTATGGTTCCAGGACCAAGACTGTGCGAAGAGGTATGCCCCACCAGATCTAAATGGTAGCGCTCCACCTCCCGCACGAGTTCTGGCTTCTTCCACACACCAAGGTGACATTCCACATTCCCAGTGCCAGCCGCTGCTGCCCGGGTATGGTCCGTCAAGGCCCCTGACCTTCACTGCCACCCATATGACCTGCACCCGACCCCCACGGTTCGGTGTGCCCATAGGAGGAGTGGAGGGTGCCATGTTGCTTGTTCGGGCTGTGCCCGGCTGGGCTCCGTGACAAACCCAGTCACCAAGCGCTCCCCATCGAGCCTGCCCTCTGGGCCTGGCTCACAAACCACTCCACCACGATAAGGTGATGATTTCTCTCTGGGAACGATCACCTATTTTATATTTTTAAACCTATTATTAGGGCTACGACAAGGTTTAACAATGCATAAAAGGTAACCTGTAGCTGGACATGAACAGGCATATGTAGGCCTACTGCTAGGGATGTAAAATCTAACTGTCTATGGATATTTTTGATTGGCTGGCTAACAGCAGGTTAATACAGTAGCCTACCTGTCTCATACTGTTGTTTGTCTTAGTCTACTGTAATAGGGCTATGCTTTAGATAAGTATTTTCCTGTCCATTTAAAACAAATAAAAGGCACAAATATCGCTGTAATATGTAGCAATAAGATAGCGGCAATAGCCCATACTGTACTGAATACAAATCCATACAAACAGATTCTTTTATTTTTATTTAGCTCTGTCATTTGATAGATTTAGGTGATTTTTTTAGGGGAGCTACAGCCCCTCTATAACAGGTCTGGCGATGTCCCATGGTGTGTGTGTATGTGTGTGTGTGAGTGTGAGTGTGTGTGTGTGTGTGTGTGTGTGTAGCCATGGAGCATTTGTTTTGGTCTGAGATGCTGGGGACAATCTAGTGGAAGAAAGTCATATAGATCACTTTAAACATTTGCTGGTATGTTATTGTTTTATACATTGTACCTGCATACCTAATCATATATTTTAACACATACGCTCTCTTTTCTAATGAGATAGACTATTGATTTATTTACAAGAGGCTAATCTGCCTGGCGACATCGCTGGGATATTGCTACATTTTAAAAATATATGTAAAAATCTATTAAGTTGTTCTAAATTCCATTGCATTGAACTGAAAAGTGCAATTACCTTTTAGAAACTCCTGGATGTGGTGTGGATTGGCACTGTCTGTCTCCACAGAGAATGGTCACAGATTTATCTGAATGAGTAGCACTTATAGTGCACAATAAATATCTTATAGTAATGCAGACGTTTAAAATGGTAAAACATTGCTTCAGAATGAATTAATCTCATGACTCTAATTTCTTTATTATATTTTCAACTCAATCCTATTGTATGCTATAAGTAACCTCACTGTCATGTCACGAATAATGCAAATGTAGTTGTTGTTTTGGTGTAATGTTTTTTTTTAATTAAACACCAGCATTTCTGACTTTAATTTTTCATTTCAGAGGTTAATTCAGTTTAATGCAATGAATTTGAAACAGTTAACATGATTTCAAAAATAAATTATAGGTCTGTAGTAAAATAGCCACAGTGTTAAGTGCAGTGCTAAAAATAGGCAAAAGCTAGCATATTAATGTCTAGCTGGTTGCCTTTTATGTGCCTTTTTTTGGCCTATAAAATGTGTGTATTTCAATAGATTGTCTTACTGAAGTAGGCTACATGACTCATCTCGCGAGAACTGAACCAGTTCTGCGGGAAGTTTCGGCGTTTTGATTGGCTCTGCACTATGTTCCTCAATTACGCGCATGCAGTCATTGAACTGGCGCTGCGCTGCTTGGATTGGCTCTGCGCGATCACTCGATCACATACACGCTGTTATTGAACCGCAGTTTGGTTTTACTTTTGTCCAGATCAACGCCCTCATAGAACTCCACAGCAGACAACACATGACATCTGAGAGGCTGTGTGTGTGTGTGTGTGTGTGTGTGTGTGTGTGTGTGTGCCAGAGCGGAGAGGCGATGCGAGGGTGGTGATGAAGTGAAAGGATGCCAGCAGACGTCTTGCTGGGCGTACATATGTAAAGCAGCGGGGACCCAGCGGCGTGTCAGACCGAGGAGCTGTGGCTCAACCTGAGCTCCTCCACTGCATCAATCATCCAAAACAGGGCCATGATGGCTAGGCCTCATGCTGGCACACACACACATAAACTGCGACAAACACAAGCTGGCACACACACACACACACACATACATACATGCACTGCAAAATGCTTATGCCTACAGAAACATACAACCTCCCCCACACACACTTTAAGCGATAGGTACCCTGTGCCCAGAGGGCGCCCTGGTACCCCGAGCATGTGAGAAGCGGTGCCAACACACGGCCGGTGATATTTGCATTTTAAAAAAAGAGAAAGATATCCACTAAGGGCTGCATGGATCACTTGATCTCCCTAAACTCATTTAGCATGCAAATATATGCTAATGTATGCACCTCTAGATATCCACTTCGGGCCACAGTGAGTCAGTGTGTATGCATAGGACTGCATGTTTAGTTTGTGTTGGTGTGTGTGTGTTAATGAATTAAAGGTGGAGTGAGCAATTCAATACACTTTGTCAAATTCAGCGAATATCTTCTCACGGTCCACTAGCTGTTCTGTGTATGCACTGGAAAAAGAGCCGGGGGTGTGTTTCTATACAGCCCTGGTTTTGTAAATAAGAACATAAACAAAGTGGTGCAGATCGCACCACACAACATACCTCAAGCCATGGCAATGCGTTTCTAAAGTGGGGGGCAGAGCTTTTTTTTAAGGAGCACCCTATGGACCCCATCTTACACCCAGTGCAAAGCGGCAATGTCAGTTTCAGATCGACGGTTGTTGTTTTCCCGTCCAGCACCCACGTTGTTTTAAGAAAAGTGCACCTGCGCCCAAGTGTAACATACAATTTTTTGGAGACAGAATGCATTATGTGGCAAGAAATGCATACATTTAGTACGAAATCATATTACACTGAAACGCCTTTTGTCCATGAAAAACAGAAACGCTTTGCATTACGTCCACAAATTAATTAAAGAGGGGGCACGGAATTGGCAGTTGTGGTTTGTATTTTGTATTTGAAAGGCTGAATGCACTTTGCATTATATGGACGAAAGTTTGGACAAAATGCATTTTGTGGAGGAAATCCATTTTGGCCCTTACACAATATATTTTGTGACTTAAAAATGCATTTAGTCAATTAGAAAGTCACATAATTAATTGGTTGCCTATTACATGCATGAAATCAATTTTGTAGTGAGGGACAATATGCATTTTATCTAAATGACTAAATGCATTTTGTCAATTTGTTAGTCACTTAATGTATTTGTTGCCTATGATGTGCACGAAATTCATTTTGTAAGAGACCAAATGCATTTTTCTAGGGATGAAATGCATTTAGTCAATTACAAAATGCATTTAGCTAATTAGTGAGTCACGTAATGTGTTGGTAGACTATAATATGAACAAAATGCATTTTGTCACTTAGAAAATGCATTTATTAATTTAGTGAGTCACAGTTATTGGAGCTCACTTATTGATAATCTGCACGAAAAGCAATTTGTAATCATTATCTTAAGATTTTTAGATCGGCCTATGGTATCCCATATAGCATATTTTTCATCAAAGAATAAAAGACTATATAAAAGACTATATTCTCTTTAAAATACTACTGTTTCATTGAGACTATTTTGTATTGATTTATTTTTTCCATTAAAAAATATAAATCTTAATATAATGATTTAAGCAACATTGCCACCTGTTGGACATAATTATTATTTCAACTGTGACATGTAATTCATAGTCTTAAGTGACGAAATGCATTTGGTCCATTACAAATTTTGGGACTTACAAAATGTATTTGTGCACATCATAGCCTACCAATGCATTACGTGACTGAGCAATTGACGAAATGCATTCTGTAAATAATTAAATGCATTTTGTCACTTACAAAATGGATTTCATGCACATCATAAGCAACCAATAAATTACGTAACTCACTATTTGACTAAATGCATTTAGTAAATGACGAAATGCATTTGTTAATTCACAAAATTAATTTTGGGGATGAAATGCCTTTTGTCCACCCTTTCATCCACAAAATACAAACCACAACTGCAAATTCCAGGCAAGAAAGTATACCCTATATCATTATTTTGTGGACGTAATGTCAAAGCGTTTGTTTTTCGTGGACAAAAGCCGTTACATGATTTCGTAATTAATGTTACACTTGGTGCCCCATAGCGCCCGTGGGTGTGTTGCGTGGGTCTGACTGTTTAAACATGAGGTGTGTTCTAGCGCATTGTTGGTGCAGTGCTATCTTGAGGCAACGGAAAGTCATCTGGTATTAAATGGAAACCTGCTCTGGTATTATCAATATAGTAGCGCCTATGGTGGGTGCACAATGTGCACACGCTCTGTTGTTACACACAATGGCGCACAAACATGTACAGGATAATACATTACAATGTGAAATATGAATGTAGCACACCAATATATTTTAGGTATCTTAATGGAATCCTGCCATTGTCAGGGTTGGGGCTGGTGAACCCTGGTACAGACACAGGTAGGACGCAGCACACAGGAATATGCAGAAAAACTTCCTAAACAAACTGTAGACAAGGAACATGGCAACACATGGATCAGCACATACGATCCAACATCTAATCAAACACTACATACACCAGGGCTAATTACAAGGAGACACCTGGGATGAGCACACAGGTGGAAAGGATGACCAATCAAGGGAGCAGGACAACACAGACAAGAAGTACATTTCACAAAGACACATGAGACAGAGATGGACAAACATTAGACGTGACAATATGTGTATGTGTGTATATATGCAGTATATGTATATACACCACACACACACATACTGTATATATACACACAGACACATATTGTCACACTGAGGTCGAGGCGCCAGGGCGGGGCAGTGCCTGCCGTTCTGGCGCGCTCTCGCACACGATTCCCGGAGTACTGACAGCTGATCTGAGACAGGTGACGATTCCAAAAAAATAAAGATTGACTATCTATAACATTTAAGTAGTTAATAAATTACTGTAAGAAGGTCAGGCAGTAGGCTACTTATATTTTATGCCCATTCACCCCGACTCACTGTGTTTCCATACTTTTCCTCCTAACCCCTATGCCTAGGCCTGGTCTGGTCTAGTGACATTGATCTGTAACAACGGCATCCGCGTCAGCAAAATGTAGTCGGTAAAAATGGTTCCACTTCGTCTGTCAGTAGCTACTTCGAGTTTATAGCCTACCTAATAGGACTCTTCTGAAGTGGTGTGCATGATTTATCTGCTCATTATATTTTGGCAAAAGGGACAGATGGCGATTGTCGTCAGCTAGCAAACAAGCATATCATGGTAGGCACCGTAGGCTACAGCAAAGTGAGTGAGTACGAGCAGTAAACTATAAAGTTGTTTCCTTTTGCTGTTATTAGCATTACGTTAGCATATTGCATTGATTGCATTGCCAGATGTCGACAGAGATGTGTGATACAGCCAAGGCACAAGGCATCTACGTGTGTGTTTGAGAGAGAGAGAGTAAGGTGATCCTTATCACAGCAATTTGGCGTGCCTTGGAAACAGCGTATTACGCAGTGCTTCACTAGATATTTATAACTTTGTCTGAACGCTGCTTTGACACTTTTTCACTACTTTATTTATTTGTTAAGTCACGATGCCTGCAACACATCGTGATGCCTGTTAGCCATCGGCGATGGATGATGGCATCAGGTATCACCCCAAACCTAATGCACACATACTTATATACACACACGCATACATACACACACACACACACAGTATATATTACATATATACTATAAATACGCATGCACACACACACACATATGTATACATACATTAATACATATTAACTATGTCTAGACTGTATTTCTGATTAATTTAATGTTATCTTCATTGAAGAAAACTGATTTTCTTTCAAAAATTAGGACATTTCTAAGTGACCCCAAACTTTTGAACGGTAGTGTGTATATATATATATATTTATATTTATATTGAGTTTAAGGGGAAGGTGAGACCACATATCAATCAGGATCTTTGCATACATAACCCAGAAAACCAGGAAATTCATCTAATACAGTGCCTCCAGATGGTATGCTAGAAAAATAGCCCACTATCTGCTACCACCTGTAAGCTAGTTCCTACCTCTCTCGAACCTCAGTCGTTGATGCATTTCAACCTGATCCGCTGTGGCTAGGCTGGCTATCTACAGGCACAGAAAACATAGAGCACAATTGTAATTGTATTTGATTGAACATGAATCCTCACAGATAGAAGATACATACACTTGAGAATGTATTAAATATTCCTTAAAGCGAAACTAACGTAATTATATATAAAATAACAATACTAAAACCTGCTCATGAATGCACACTTTGCAAGAGCATGCCAGGAAACCACTTGGTAACAGCATCATCATTTAAATATTATTATTTGTATATTTATTATATTAATAATACTATTATTATTATTATTATTATTATGTATAGAATTGCATTATTTGCAATCTAAATAGTCATGCTACAATGTTCTGTACATTAACTGTAATAAACAGTTACAGTATACAGTATGAGAAGCTTTCTATGTTTAACATGTAAAAGGTTCAGTTCCTGTAGTTGGATCTTGTGTGTTTAATTAATGTTTAAATAAGTAATTAGTCAGTACAAGAGAAAAGACTTAGTTAGACATTATAGTGTTATGATACCTAATTTTGTCACATTTTGCAACACTCAGGTTTCTCATGAATATGAAATTAGATTAGGCTATTTATAGAGATTTGTGAATATAATGTCTATGTACATTTCCTGTTATTGTGAAAGTGTTTTCTCTACCAAAGAGCTTTGGTAAAGAACTTCATGTATTTTCATTTTATACAGGCCATACCTCAGAGTCCAGTAGTTCTCCTATCTTTAGACAGGCCACATCTGGACATGTGATAGTAGCACCACCACCATCAGCAATGGCAATTTTTACATATTGTTGCAGACACTGTAGTTAGAAAAATAACATTGCAGTATAATCCTAAAACATAAAAATATATGTACTATGTGCCATAATATATGATATGCAAACATATAAAATAATCACCTTAATATAACTTTTTTTAATTAAATTCTAACACTAGTTTATGGGCAAACCAAATGTGTGTTGCACATGTCATGGCAATATTAATTGTTAGGATAATATTGGCTATTATGCATATGTGGTTTATTATTCTATACAGTTACTGTATTATGCCAACAGCCCAAAAGTTGTATGGATTCAACAATGAGTCCTAAAGCTTCCTGTTGATCCTTTCCGCATTGCAAGAAGAGCCATGTGCCATGCCCTCATGACCATGCAACTAGTATGATGTAACAATATTTTCTTAGATAGCGTGAGGGGAGAAATGTGGCTAAAATGACGCAAGTCATGTGAAGGGACGTAGGTAGTATTGCAAAAAATAAGACAATTTTGGGAACTGAAAACAAACACTGTGTGTGCAGAAATTCCATGGGAAAAAAAAGGAGAAGGATGTTGTTGCTTCGATGTGTTTTTGACAGACAATACTACGCACTTCTCCGTTATGTTCAGCTGAGATGTAATTTACAGTATATGGCAGGCCTATTCAATTGGTGGCGCATGGGCCAAATGCAGCCCATGAACTGTCCCCATGTGGCCCATGATGGGATTGCACCCTTGACCACTGTATATTAGCTCAATATACTGTATAACCACTATACCAATCAAGTCAATGTATTACTGTAAATTAGTTATTATTAACTGTTCTACAGCCAAGACATCATGGCATAGCCTGTTTGTAAATGTAATGTAGTAGTCCAGACATAATAATCAACATAATGAAATGAGTCTAAGTGACGTGCACATACAGTAGCTCCCGTAGCTCCTGTTAGTGAGGATAATGGCTGGGTATGGTACTAGTCACATTTGAACACATACTGTAGGAATACCTGGAATTTGGTGCAAATAGTCTACCCAACATATTTGTCTTTACTTTGTCTAACAAATGTAATTTCAGTTCTAGAACACCGCACTGCAAACTGGGCGCATGTGGGCGTGACTGCTATTTGGTTGTGCAAAAGCAGAAAATATGTGGCCCACCTACAGTTTTTCTTGTTAAAATCTGGCCCACTTTAATTTGTAGTTGAATAGCCCTGGTATATGGTATGTCTGTGATCTTGCTTAAAGGACTAATTTCATGCTCCTTTTCACTTGTTGACAGTTCCTTGACTTCTCAATGCAACGTAGTTGACAATCTTAGGTGAATATACCACATAGTTTATGTGGAATAGCACGTCTGATTTCAGCGACTGTTGCTTTAAATTTAACAAGTCACTGCCCACCCTGCCCGACTTCCTCGTAGGTGTGTTGACGTGAGGCTACGACATGCTAGTACCGCCGGTGCAGGCTACTCAAACGCAGTTTGAACATAGTTTTATGGGTTTTAGACCACATGTATGGTTTATTTATGAATATCACAAACAAGAGTAACGTCAGAGTGTCGTAAATACATACATCCTAAAGGCTACAACCGGCTACAACGGGGCTGGGGACAATGTGCGCTTCAATAGTGCACATGATGAAACCTCATATTCGATGGGCTTAGCCTCATGAAAAAAATCTAATGTAAACATTGCGGCAATGGCGGTTGCTTGCATGGTCACTTTACTGTCCACCTCAGGATGGCGTACCAATCAGCGACTCAGTGTAATGACATTGATGTCAAGCGTGTGAAGCGACACAACAGTTTTAGAAATGCTGATTGGTTAAAGGCTTCTTCAATAGTTTCTAAATTAACCAGAGGTCTACGCTCAGTAGGAGGCAACTACTGCGAACACTTCCCAATGGAGCGTACCAAGGGAAGGTTGTGTCTGGTTACACCAGGCTACGGGCCTAGTAGATTGTTAGAAACAGCATTTCTGACTGGGAATGAATAGCCAATTAGATGATACCATGTAGAATGGCATAACGTGTTGTGTTGGATGAAACATAATACTTTATGCTTACATGTCTGTTTATGCATCTCTGGATTATATTTTTGCATGACCATACAAGGTCAAGAACATCACATTAACATAGGCATTGAGGTAATCTCAGAGCTTCAAGTGAAAGCCAGTGTAAATGATACATTGCGCCTGAATACCATACTATTACTTAGTACTAGTACTTAGTAGTTAGTACTTACTGCAGTGCAGAACACACATTTGCAGGTGTGCAATTGACTGGTGGCTTCTGAGGGGTGCTCATTAAGGCACAGCTTGCAGTATACTATGGGGACAATCTGAGGGGCATCCATGGGGCTGGGAAATGTAGCCACTGCCTGGAGCTGTGGTGCTGACTCTATACCTTTGTCCCTAACGGAGGGACTCTCAAAAGCCATGGTGGTAGCCCTAGCCCCTCGGTTCAGGCGGTAACGCAGAGTCCATAGACCTGAAAGAGATTTTGTCACACGTAATAAGGGCTTTGCTGTATAACATCATTATAATAATACAGGCAAAATATTAGCCTTACAATCACTGTTGATGCTATGTGAAAAACAATTATAGGTAAACCCTGTTTACCAACATGTGTCTCTTGTCTCTAAGCATATTGTTGTTATTGGTGCACAAATATTATAGTATAAAATCTACTATTTTATAAAATCCAAGGCGTGTATTTTGCTAGATGTACCAGGCCCTGAAGTTCGTTCCAAAACTATCTTAAGATGTAGAGTAAATCCCAGAAGAAGAGAGCGACCCAAACATAAAACATTGGTTGTTAGGTCTTATCCTATAAACCATCCGATCCCTTTGGGGATTTGAAGAGAATTAACAATGTACAGTAATAGGCAAATATAGAAAAGGGTCTGTCATGCAGGTAATATGATGTTCAAACATACTGTTTAGCAACAATGTTCAAAGAGATATCTTAACAAGATACTGTAGTCATTCCACAAGCCAGGAAAATTATGCCTATCCTGTCGTGTTCAGCATAACATCTGATTGTAAATGATTACCGCTTGCCAAAAGCCCATTGTTTGATTTAAAGGTGAATCTCCTCATGTGTGTTATAGCACCCTAGGACCCTTGGAAATATTGGTGACTGCAGGGGGAGAGGTGAGGAACATTTTGGAGGAGTCGAGAGGAACATGAGCCACGCTGCACTCTGCAAGCCTCATCTCAAGGATAAACCAGACACAAATCAAAGGGCGTCTTTACAACACGTTTAAACTTTGCTAGCTGCTTATAGCATTCCTGGTGGATCAAGGTCTTTATAGTCTATAAGTTATATTAAGGAATGACATGACTCCTGATAATGTCACAATTACTCATCATTGTTCAGAACAAAGTTGTCTTAATATGCCTAGTATAATAGAGTACAACTTTAATGTCCCTGAGGGGCAATTTGGTTTACATCAGCAGTCCGCAGTCAATGCAATAAGTAAATACAGGCATACCAACATAGACACATAGGCCCTCCCCCACATTATCTTACATCACTATACATCACTAGAATAATAAAATCAAATAAATATTCTCAGAAGAAGAAACAGGAAAATTGTTTTATAAAAAATGATCTGTAAGTACATTACTCAGTCACAGTAGCCTTCAAATTAAATTATTTTACTATATACTTCACACTGTAGGCTACGTGCCATGCATTATTAGTATTATTATTAGTAGTAGTAGTAGTAGTAGTAGTAGTACTAGTAGTAGTAGTAGTTTTACGGTGCATTGAGTGTGGTACACTGCCACATGAACAAAGATGCCATCTGTATTCTCAAGGTTGGACACAAGAATGGGTTTAGTGTTAGGTCAAATTATATTCTGACTCAAGCACTGTCTAAACCTTCAGATGAAAACGAACCTTAGCGGTTAACTAAAAAGAGAGAAGTAAAGCTTACCTTACTAAATAATCGCTGCGGAAATGCTGTCTGCCAGCCACCACCGCAGTGCTTTATGGCACCCAAACATCTGTTGACAGTCGACTGTACACAGGTCATAGGTAAAAAACAAAACACTATATCCACCGAGAAAACGACTTTTAAGTCGTGCATTAACATATGCACCATAAATTCGCTATGCAGTCTTTAATTTGCCTCTTCAAACATATATTCGTAACCATTATGTGATTCAGCTGAGCCATGTTCACATTCTTGACTTCGACGCTGCTAGATTTGTTCCAACGATGCTTCCTTGCAGCCTGTGTTTGTCGGGTTTGCGTGCGCTTGGCTGCCCCTAGCGTTATGTGATTTTTCTGCATGCATATTAACCTGACATGCCAAAGGAATTGTTGTCACAAGTCCATCTGGGAAGCCGTACATTGAAACTGTGTTTGTGAATGACTGTACTTTCAAAAAAATACTTGGCAGTTGATTGGATGAACCATCTGGTCGTTTTCGCTGTCGGCACCATGGTCAACACACCTAAACAACACTATAGCTATAAACACAACGCCTTGTTTTACAGACGGAGGAAGCTCCCCACACTCCAGAGATTCTCTAAAAATGCTAATAAAAATTTACCTATTTGTTCGGAAAATGTTTTATAAATTTCTGCAATCAGTCCATCGCACCCTTATTTTTTAATTGAGATATCCCATAATGAACCTCCTCTGGTGTTATATCCGAAAACTAGCTAAACCTAGCAACTTACATAACTACGGAACCCTGGAGAGGAAATGCGGAAATAAAAAAAAGAGCAGTTGTATTGTGCCCACAAAATAGAAATGTATGCGCAGTTTCTATATTTTGTGCATACAGAATATTATTTCGTGCACACAAAATAGGATATTGTGCGCACAATATCCTATTTTGTGATGTTTATTTCATGGCAGATACAATTGAATTTCCCTGATAGTCACATTCTCTGTGCCCATATCAGTGCGCATTAGCCATGGGTAGCCCCCAACCATTCTTATGGCCTCCACAAAAAAGCTCCCGATTTGGGAGATGCTTTGGATTGCTGTTGGTGTAGGATACCTTCAACCAAGTGATCTTGCGGTCAATACAATTGTTGATGCATAATCCGTATGGTTTGAACTTGTCATAGGAATCATGCCATATGAAATTAGCCCCTCTAGAAAAATACTGCCTGCGAATGAGACGGCGTCTTTGGCGAGCCTGTGTATTC